>NXFV01001736.1:0-178853 GCA_002803225.1 Gamarada debralockiae
TCGCTATATTCTTATGATTTCGGGGTCCCAATGGTATTCTTATATCGAGGTTCTACTGTAGTCAAAGGACTTTGCTTTTGGTGTTCCAGGAAACGGTAAACAGAGGCCCGCAGCGGAAAAGAGACTCATTCAGATGTGTCGGCGTTGATGGGATACAGAGCCGCTTCAGTGTCGGATACTCCTGATGGAATGATGCCGTGTAAAAGGGATTGAGGAGTGTGTATTCTTGAAGGCCCCCGCTAGCGGGAAGGTTGGACAGCGCCTGAGAGAAAACATAACTGCCAACTGGAAAGGCCATGTGTGAACTGTTTTTGACGATAGTTCCGACGATATTTCCCGACATGACTGCTGGGAGGCGTGAGTCGATGTTGAACTCGTTCTTGTCGCGGAACTTTTCGTCCAGAGGGGCAACTGTCAAGGTGTCAGGAGAGTTGGAGAATGATGGAAGGTATCAAGAACACTCACGGCCGGTAGCAGTGATTTGATGAGCAGATCACTCTCTTTTGGCACGAGCATTGGCAAAGACGTCTTGGTCAAAAGCTTTCCGATCTCAGCAAGGACGAGAGCTGTCTGGGATGCCATTGTTCGAGTTGTGAATAACGTTTCGAGAACATTTAGTTGAAGGTTCGGGTCTGGGGTGGAGAGAGATAAGCTGTAACGAAAAAATTATTCAATGCTTTGAAGATGGACTGCATTTTGAAGGCAGAAGAGCTGGTTTATGATGTACTGTACTTCCATTACACCAAAGGATCAAACTTCTCGTAAATAGGACAAATCTTCGGGCTGAAGATAACGGATTTATCATCATATTTATTTGAAATAACAAGTGCAGAGTTTGAAAAAAGTGTAACTTCGCCATCCTATTGAAGGATATTCGTCTCTTCATTGGGCTAGTTTTGTGCTTTCGAGGGGGGTTTGATACTGATCCTCAGGACCGAATATGTCATCAGCCTCCTCGCGGGCACTAATCCATTTATGCATGGAGGCGATTGGATGAAATTCGACGAAGGTAATGGTTCTCATTGGACAGAAGGACCACACTTTCTCCTTCTGGGCGATTTGCTTGTTCCCACGACCTCCCGCTTGAGAGTTGGAACCAACTCATGAATCGGCCCAGCACTTGGGAAGAACCTTGACTTCGGCCGAGGAGTAGCAAAAATCCGAGGGTGTCAGGAGCTGGCAAAAAAGACCGGGAGATACACACAAAGGACAACCAATGCCCTTCCTATCACAAGAACTTGTCCGCGAAGTGACCCCTCTCTTAAATTGATCATGAACATATGAACTCGGTGTATCATAACTCCATCGGAGAGATCGTTGCGCCATTTTCCGACGTCGAACACTAAACCGAGGTTGATGAAAGTGAAGGATGGCTGAACAAAACGGGAACGGAGGAACTCCGGCTTTATGGCCTCACGTGGTAAGGACAATGGTTATCCTAATCCGGTCGATGGCTTAGAAGCTTGGCCTATTTCATAGGGGACTTACAAATCAGCTGTAACCCACTACGACTTGACGAAAAAGATACCTGCAGGGGAATTGTGATGATTACGATCATAAGAACCAATCAAAGTACAAAGATGACTTCATTTCCACCTCAATTCCGACTACAGGACCTCAGCACACCTCAAACACCTTCAGAATGGCTCTTACAAATCGTGGAATCGTCAAGATAGCTCAAGGCAAAGCACATCTAACCACCATACCCGTCCCCAAGCTCCTTGATGACTTCATACTGGTGAAAACTGTCGCTGTGGCTCTGAATCCGACGGATTGGCAGACCCTTGATGAAGTGCCCAGACCAGGCTTCACTCATTCGCTTCTAGGATGCGATGCGGCGGGAATTGTTGTGGAAGTCGGTAAAAATGTCACGAAAAACTTCAAGAAAGGGGATCGAATTGCGGGCTTGGGTCATGGCGGTAAGCTACACCCAACGTACTACGAAAACCTCATCGGGACTAATGTTTGTCGTAGGAAATGAGCACCATCCAGAATATGGCTGCTTTGCCGAATACATCCTCGTGAAAGGAGATATTTCGACGCACATCCCCTCCCAAATGAGTTTCGAAGATGCAGCTACACTTGGGTGTGGCATTGCAACTATCGCGCTTGGAATGTATCGCTATCTGGAGCTTCCCATGCTTTCCCTACCTTTGGAACAGAAGAAGAATGATGGACCTGCTATTCTCATTTATGGAGGTAGCTCAGCTACTGGGACTTTGGCAATTCAATTTGCAAAACTGTAAGGACTTCACTATGCTGGAGGAAATCTAGACTTGCTGATCACAAACCAGATCCGGCTTGACAGTCATCACGACCGCCTCACCCCGCAATTTCGACCTCCTCAAGAGTTTGGGAGCTGATCACGTGTTTGATTATGTATGTCTCAATCGTTCAACTTGTTAGAATTTCCGCTGATGATGAATAGCACGACCCCACCTGCGGCTCTACCATCCGCGACATCACCAAAAACTCTCTCCACCTCGTCTTTGACACAATCGCAATCCCCTCCACTGCTGCCATCTGTGCTGAAGCTCTCTCCTCTTCCCCCGGCGGTCTCTACGTCAGCCTCCTCCCTGTGGAGTTTCCCCGTGACGACGTCCGTAGCATCTTTTTCCTGGGCTACACGATTGGTGGCGAGGCATTCGAGATCGAAGGACAGATGTGGGATGTTGTTCCAGAAGATTATGAGCTTGGGAAGAAGTTCGTTGCGTTGACGGAGAAGTTGCTTGAGGACGGGAAGATTCGACCTCATCCGGCAGATGTGAGGGTGGGTCTTGAGGGCATCTTAAACGGGATGCAAGAAATGAAAGATGGGAAACACAGTGGGGTGAAGTTGGTCTACAGAGTTGGGGTTGCGGAGTAAGCGTGTTGAGGGACATTCACTTCTCCACGTCACTTTACGAAGGAGTCGTCTTTAAGGTTGTGGCTAACTGATTGCATTGGATATGCTTTACTTCCTCCTGCGGTCCCTTTCAAGACAGTTCCACGGCCACTTCGCCTTATCCTGTGAGTCGTTTTATGTACCTTGATTATTCAGATGGATATCTCATGCCCTGGCGGCAAGGTTGGATGCGTCGTCGGATTTCTTTTTCAAGTCACAGCACCAAGCCAAGATCTCAATGAAAATTGTATTTCAGGGTCGTTTCGAAAGTGCGAAAGTGCAAGATTCCGTTTCTGTGATGGTACTGCAAGATGGCTCTTTCTTTTTAAGTATTGTGCAAGCTGGAGTGAGGCGACGTTGCCGCGCGGGTCGTCGACACCATGCAATTGTCAAAGATGATGGCAGCCTGGCCGGTAGGGAAGTGCGCGAGATTCCGTCGGCGCGATGGTCGGCAAGATATCTCCAATTTTGGGTGTTAGTAAGTGCGAGAATAAATATATCCTGCAAGACTCTGAGAAATAAGGGCTGACGAAATGAGTTTTTAAATCGAATACTGGCAATACTTGCCAGTAATGCTTGAAAAGGGAGCTGTGAGATGTGTGAACTTTGCAGACAAGCCCTTGAGTTGGGATGGAAGAAATATGCGATGTTCAAATCTCGAAAGGAGTAAAGTGAAGAAGCGAAGACGGAGAAGGAAGAAAAATAGGACGAAAGATATTCAATAGAACTGCAGACGCCAAGAGCCGATAGGGCGAGGTCGACAAGATGGGGCAAGCGAACAGAGCAGGCAGTCCAAAGCATGCTCAAAACATTTCTGTATCGTGGAAAATGTATTAGGTTCATACTATACTTTATGTGTCATGGTTATCGTCACTCTAATCCGCCCTTCCATCGAGATACTAGCACCAGCCAAGTATTTGAGTATCGTATCCAGCAACTCCAAGCCCGATGCACCATCCTATTCCTTTCATCCCAAGTTCATCGCCATGCGCTTCTAATAACACAACCTCCCAGTATTATATACACTTAAAATTGCCGCGTATTCGTCCTCCTGGTCCGGAAATAATCATAAGACATCGGATCTGCATCTTCTTCATGCTGCGGTAAGCCTCCATACCCAGCCGGACCACCACCCAAGAAGCCAGGTCCCCGTCGCTCAAGGCTCTCTTCTCTTTGGCTTCGCCCCTGTGTTCCTAGTCGACCCCCATAAGGAGGAGACATAAGCGGCGGAGAAGCAAGAGGCATCTCGGCAGCACCATGTACCAGAGCCACCTCCTCGTCGTTCTTATGTCCGTAAACCGGGTTATGTCCTCCAACACCAATATCCCCGGGCGCATCATATGACATCGGTGTGAAGTTTCGTCGTCCCATAGGTGTACCTGGTCTCGAGTCGGTGCCGAATGCACTACTGCTTCCGGGTGTATCGGATCGGACGATATCTTCTGGTCTGCCATACAACATACCACCACCACCATGCTCGTCCCCGAATTCTGCTCTGCCTTTGAAGTACGCAAAATCGAGTTTGTTTTCGGGCACCATTTCGAAGCCTGGAACACCGGGTGCTGCTTTCTTGCCAGGCTGGCCCATGCGCATGGGATCGAGGGCGTAAGTATCAGAGTATCCCGACATGGATCCAGAGTCGCCAGAGCCAGCGTTGTTGCTATCTGTGAGACGGCCGCCGTAGATCGCGGCAAGCTTGTTCTGCGCTCTGGCGTGCACCATGGGTGTGATGAGAGGCTTGTAGAGAGCGGGGTGACCGAATCGCGAGGCGAGTCTGTCATTCTTGCTGAAGGGGTCGCGGGCCCCAGCTTCTGGATCCTTAAGCCTATTGCGGACTGCGTAGTAGTGGATCTTGTCGTCAAATGTGCGTTTGCAGTACCACTTGAAGGCAATCATCAGGAATGGAAGAGGAACGACGGCGTATGCTTCCATGTGCTGCGCACCATCTCCTTGGACCCAAACTGCGAGGAAGACAACCATATTTGAGAGGATGGCTGCGAAGACCATGCGGTTGTAGAACATGCGCCAGAACATACCGCCGGACTCGGTCTTCGTGACGAAGATGTAGAGTAGCAAGTATTTCTTAAGGTATACATCGAGGCAGAAATACATAGCGCATGCTGGGAGGGCCAGAGGTTGGACTGTTCCATAGCACAGGGCGACGGTACTATAGAAAAGGAAATAGTTGTAGTAACTGGCGTAGTCGAATGCAGGTGGTGCAGTCAACTCGATCATTTCGCGAGGCGTTGGGCTCGAGAATTTGCGAGCGCAGAAACTCCAGACCAACGTCCAGAGCTGGGCTAGATCGACAGCTGCGCCAAGGTTACGTTGCAGAAGCCAGGTAATCCAGAAAGGCGAGATATTGCAGAGGGCGATAAAAAGCGCCAGTCCAAAATCGGCATCTCTGATGGCTGTCCAAGCGTCCTGTCCGTTGCTCGTGTTCTTAATGACTGTCGAGACGAAGGTCCATACGGTGCTGAAAACCGAAAACACGATCAAGAAGTTGAAGACGAAGAAGGTGTAGAGTTTGCTAGCAACATGGCGCTCTCGAGCAGTTTTCGTTCGATCTCCAGCCCGGACCAGCATACGACGGAAAATGATCGGTAAGACCAGGTAGATCAGGGATGTAATCGCTGGTGAAGCAACGCCTTGCACTATTGACCACCAAGTTGTATGAGCAGCAAGAGAATCGTTAAAGGCTTTCCACACATGACCAAGATTGGCCAAACTAACCAAGAAGATTGAGATCATGGCGTTTGGTGCTATCCATGCAAGGGTTAAGAGGGTTATATAGAAGTTGTTGAGCCACCTTCTTCTCTTTCTCTGCACCTTGCTCAATGGCATGTTCTTCCAGATAATATCGTTCGGCTTCGGCGCCAGAACGATAGTCGTGCCTTGGGGATGTTTCTTCTTCGCAGCAAAGGCAATGCTGTGGGCCTCCTCGATCTCCTCGTAACTTGCAAATCCGTAGGGCAGAGGGTTGCGGTTATCGACCGTAAGACGAATTTCCTTGATCTGAGTCTCCAAATCCTTTATGCGGCTTGACAAGTATTCGATAGCATCAACCTTTTGGCCTTTGGGGAAAGATCCATAAGAGGGATCGTCCTTCGAAGGCTTGCATTCTGGTCTCTTCGGCGGGAGTTGATCCGGGTTCTTCAAGTACTTGGCCAAGTGGACCTCGAGTTCGCGGACCGTCTTATTGTGTTGTTCGATAAGTTCGGGCAATTCCTTGACATTGCGTGCAATCGCCGTCCGCGAGAAAGAGGATGTCGGTACAACCTCATCGATCAATCGTCCAATGCCTTCATCTGATCGGAAGCTTTTTGGAATATCGTTGATCTAAATTCTGTCAGTATGACTTGGCAGATCCGAAGCATGCAACTTACCATCAAAGTTCGCGCATGCAGACTGGCTTGGTATTCCGGGCTGTCATAGTACTGTCTTCGCAGCCTCAATATCGCCCTATAATTCCACCAAAGAAACCCAACGAGCACTATATCGAATATCCAGGCACAAATTGTCATTCCCCAATTTGCGTTTCCATAAACATTGACTGGAGTGACATCGGTGATGGCATTTGTCGTAGAGTACTTCTGGCCCTTTGACAAGTTGATTGGAATAAGAATTCCACATCCAACGACTGCCAATATGACGAAAATGTTGCGGCACATCCGGAGGACTCTGAGGAAGACCACGGCATCCAATCCAATCTGCACCACCAGTTCCCGTTCCGTTGTCTTAAGTACCGGTCCAACCCAGGCAAAAATGCCTTTCCCCATTGGTGGCGGAGCATGTTTCTCGTCGGCGACTTTGAGCTTGGGAGCGTATACGACGGAGTTGTAGGGTCGAAGAAGGGAGAATCCGACGGCGAGAAGGAGGGTAAAGCCGATCGAGGTTCCGAAGGACGCGTAGACTGACTGTTGTGCGAGCTGTTTGAATGTTAGATCAGTTCGTAGGAGTTTCTGCGAGTGAAAGACAAACTTGAGCCGAATAAGGGTTCTTCAGCAATGTGAAAAGTTCCTTCGCACCATCACTCTGCCTCCTGTAAAGCTCTCCCATATCTCTGACTGACTCCATTGAGTAAAGCGAGTGGCTATGACGGGCCAGAGGCCAGACAAGAAAAGTGTTCGTGAATAGATGCTCGATCGAGGACTATCGAAGAACAGGAAATGTTCCGGTGATAGCTCAACAGCCGGCCAAGTTGGATGTGGAGGGACAAACTCGCTTTTATCGGTCCCTTGATTGATACGAGATTTGCAGGGACCAAAGACCAGGGGTGGTCCAAAAAAATGTCACACTCCTGATCTTCGACACACACCAATCCGTGTATTCTTTAGTGAAAAGAGAATAGGAAGAATTAAGAAGGGAAGAAGAGGAAGAAGAAAAGAATACGAAGGAGGAGCAGAGGAGAAAGGGAGTCCTAGGAAGCACGAGCCGACAACACTTCGCGCGACATAAAAAGCTGTGGGATGTTGTATGCGGAGGATGACGCTGTTTGGCTGTCGATCTGCAGCCTTTTTCCCCCTTTAAGGTTTTTCAAAGCTCGTCCAAGCGCGAATGGTAGCGAGCTTCCAAAAATCTAGAACCCGACTCTTATTGGCTAGGATCCACTTTGGCGTTTCTATTTTCGGCTGTTCCTGCGAAAACGTTGCGCTTCAATTTTTTGCTGCTGGGACGTCTGAAAGTTGACGGAAGATGGACGTCAAAATTGGCTGGCTGAGTAGAGGAGAGGGACAAATTTTAGACTGTCGTACAGAAGATTCCAATGCAGGGAATCCTTCATCCAATCTTGAATTGGATCTTGACAGCTTGCTTAAGGCTCAGGGGTAAAAAGCCTGTCATCTCTTCTTAAACGGTCAGCTAAGATCCCCATTTAAGTTCATGAGGCTGTGCATCGCCGAAGGACTTTCTAGTCAGGACCGATGGTAGCGGCTTATGCTCCAGATCGTGCACCTTTCAAGCTCTGGTAATTGTTACATCTGAGGTCATACTTGTGCAAGTTTTACATATCCGTCTCCATCTTCTTGTTGCATTCCAAGTCCAACTTTCCATCTTCACCTTTAACGAGGTCCCCCGAAATGCCCCATCCGGATGTACTGAGGGCTGTGCAACGGCAACAGCTACAGTATCAACTGCCAAATCTGCAAGATCTACGGGACAAGAAAGTATATTTGCTTGGCGTTCGATATCGTGTTCTGGATACGAGATGGCGTTCTATCAGTCATCAAGTCACGACACGTGATTGAATGCAAGGGTGGCTGTTGTTTTCCCCTCGTCGGCTTCTCCGTCGGTATGGAAGGAGCATAAAAGTTGCGATTTTATAATTCGAGCTTGATTTTTCTTGAATTTATGGTATGCCTTGATTCAAGACTCATAAAATATCTGGAAATCGCAATTGTCAAGTTGTGGATTGACCAATACAACCTCCCACCCCTCCCCCCAAATTTTACTGAAGCGACATCTTCTTAGACACCGTTCTTCTCATCTGCGACCTCTCAGTCCTCCACGGCGCTGTCCTCTTCCTTTATTTTGCGTGCAGTGCTCGTAAAACTTTGTACGGATGGTTCTGTCGAGTTGTCCGATGGACAATCCTTCACATCCTCCACCCGGACGCTCTCGACCCGTAGATGGCCTTTGCTCAGGTCCCCTAGGGGGTTTGATAAGCTGTGAGCTCCGATTGTAATTTCCTTCCAAAATCTCACCCAGGAGCTTCACAACCATCACACACCAAGCAACTGATCATGGCAATATCTCAACTTCTCCACAACTCCCGCAAACATATCCTCTCTCCACCTATCCTCCGTCCCCCCACTCTCCGGAACATTATGCAGACACCAAGTCACGGCATCCGCATAGTCCAGCCCCGCCTCCCCAGCCACAGCCCTCTCCCACTGTGTCGCCACCGCATAATTAATCAGTTGAAGAGATTGTTCGTCAGTGGCATTAAGGTTCTGGCGGAGTTTGTGATCTTCGATTGCGGTGCCGAAGCAGAGTTCCAGAAGCATGATGCCGAGATTACGGATGCTGTCTTGGAAGGTGTATGTATTAATTATGGGTGTGGTTGACGTGAGGATGTTGGATTGACACTGGAGTGCTTTGGAAAGCGAGCGCGATATGTATGGTTCGGGGGAAATCTTGGTAGGGTCTTCGTTATCGTGTAGAAAGAGAATATCTTTCTTGCTCCATTTTGACTTCAGCCATGGCGTGGGATGTAGTTGAACATGGGAAGAGGCCAAGATGAGAGCGATGTGGTAGCGTTGTCGTCGAGATAAATCGATAGGCGATGATTTGCTGAGGAGAGACTCGAGTGTAACGTACTTTTGAGGTTGGTTGTCTGCTTTGCAAAGTGGCTGAATGAGATATTGACAGCTGTCTTTGGTTAAACATCCGTACGTAGGAAGTTCAGAGGGGCAAGCCGCGATCGTGCTACATAGATTCGTAATTTTGGGAGTCGAAGGGGTGTCTGTGACCAGATGTGTGGGATCGATAAAAGAGACTTTGGATTTCGTGGGAGAGCCGTTAAGTGGTGTCGCCGGCGGGCTTGCAACCGGAAGAGATACTGTAGCTGCATGGATGGAGCCGTTCTTCTTGTGGCTTTTGTGGTACTTTTGTTGTTTGAACTTTGTAAAGAAGGCCCTGTGAGATGATTTTTGGATCTCCTTGGCTTTGAGAGCTCCTTTGGCTTTTAGAACGATGTCGGGCTGAATGGATGTTATGGTTGAGGGCGTAGATGGTGGAGTTGCAGGAAGCGTATCGCATGCAGCAGGAGCGCTTTGAATCATCGGAACTTTTAGAACAGTGGGCATCGGGCATCCTTCCAGTAATTTGATGCTCGTATCCTGCCATGTCCAAGGCAACTGCCCCCCTTCCAAATGCGACTTATACCAGAACACCACCCTGAAGTTCACTGTCGACGAGACTCGGTGCTGTAGAAGAAGGTTTGCGTGATGGAAGGCCTGGCACTTGCAAGACCAAACCTCAGTGAGGAGATCGAAGACACTATTTGCGTGATTCCAGAACTTCCACAGGCCAGAGTTAGGGGCAGCGCTCTTTGACGATACGTGTGAACGTCTCAACGCTGCCAGACGATCTGAGGAGCCCAAAATATCACGAAGTCTGGCATTATACATTCCGAACTCTTCGAATAGCTCCTGTCTTGTGGTCTTGTTAAAAGCTAATTTGATCCTTTGGGCTTGGTATTCGATATTTGCGGTCATACTCATGATGGTCACGTGGGTTGTGGATTGGGAGCCGTTTGACGTCTTTTCAATTTGCTATCCACAAGAATTAGCTCTGCTTTTTCCAACCGGGGCAAAATCGTCTTTGGCTCTGCCGATACAATCTCTCAAGCCAATTGAGCCATAGATGGTCTCACGGGAGACCATTGAGCATCTTTATCGCAGCGGATATAGCAACTTACAAATTCCTCGGTGACACGACTCTGAAAATGAGTCTTATTCGTTCCCAAAGCATCGTCCAAGCGTTTCACAACATCTTCCATCATCTCAATGGTATCCAGGTACGACGAGTACGTTTTCGGCATCCTTTCCTTCAGCAAGACCTCCAAGGCTGGGTCTTTCCATTCTGGGCCTCCAGGACATTCGAGAAGCTGTTTCAACTTCTCTTCATCAGCAATCAAAGGAAGGAGTAGCTCCTCAAGGTTCTCCTCGAACGCGATCTTGTGATAGTTGAGGTCGTTCTTGCACTTCCTCCACTCTTTTTTGATCTTCCACCATCCTTCCAGGACCTCGGCGCTTTCCCGATAGTGCTCGAGAGCTGAGATCATCAATGGGATGGCGGCCAGAACAAAGCCGGCGATCTCTACTCCAGACATGTCGACTAGAGATTCGATAAGAGTTGAGCCTATCCGCCGTTGATTGAGGTGTTCATGATGTGGAGGTTTGAGGATGTTGGTTGCATGTCAGCCGCAACAATCCAACGTGGGGGCCGCAACTGGGGATTGGGCGCTTCAAGCGAGCGACGGTGGATGACACACCTCCTTCATTTCACCTCCTGTTGCTTCCACAATCTCAAATGGACTGTCATTCACGCCGAACTATCGGGGGACCATGAGCCCTACGTTGTTTCCTACATGGCGAGCTCTCAGCCTTTCATATCACCTATTGCTTCGCGAACGAAGACATGCGTGGACTTGTTCGAGCGGCTGAACGAGTCTTCACTCCAGCCAGATGAGCAACAAACTAGCACTGTTCCAACTACTGAAGCCGTTGACAGTCTAGGTCGGTTCAGGATCTGGGCTGGCAATATTGGAGCTTTTCAACGATTCGAATCGAAGAGCTCTCTGGACTATCGATTACGAGACGCACGGAAAATTGCAGTTCAAATCATCGGTCTGTTGGATGATTTGGCCGAATCCCTTGAGGATGGTGTGTATATTCCCTTTGAATTGGCTCAAGTAAAGTTGTCATATTGATTGCATCAGCCTGTTCAATCGTCTCGAACAAGAGGGCGAATCGAACCGGGTCCGCATGGCAGAGCGACGTGGAGGGCGATGAAGGGGCTGACGATGGGGAAGAGCTTTCTGAGCTCAATGAAATTTTCAGCTCTATCACAGATACCATCAACAGCCTCTTTCGATTTTCAATTATCATACGCAACAATACGAATCGAGACAGATACGCCAAAGCAACAGCAGCGGCGCTAAGTGACCCAATCCACGATCAATTTGACATCAACCATGTCAGAGAGAAGTTTCCGGCGCTGCAGGCCAAAGGGAAAGAATGGTTGATCTGTCGACTGGGCAAAGCGATTACTCAGAGACGCCAGTATTTAAAGTATTGTCGAGAACACCACCAAAAAACTTCGACTGACTCGACGTCCGGGAATTTACAAAGCGTACGAAAGACTACAGAACTAACTCATATGCAACTAGCAACGAAAGCACACACGTTAAGTGGGATGAGTGTTCTTTCAAAACCAACAAGCACTCTTGCCCCAACACAAGCGTCAACTTTAGTATTGAACTCCTGTCAGACCATTGAAGAAGAGGTCCCGGAGGAGTCCCAATCTCAAACGTCGTATGCCACTTCGAATGATGAAGATACCAGTAGTAGCGTACTCCACGTCGTCCAGCTGGATGATGTCTCGAAGGGACTCAATAATTTCGAATGCCCCTATTGCTGGCAAATCCAAGCATGCACAACACAGCGAGCGTGGAAGTAAGCCTTTCATCACCAATGAACATCTCATTTTCAGAGCTAACACGGCTATGTAGGAAACATGTTCTGTCGGATCTCAAGTCATATGTTTGCACCTTCGAAAATTGTGACCTGAAGCTCTTCAGTGATCGCCATACTTGGTTTTCGCATGAGCTCAAAGATCATCGACGAGAATGGCTCTGTCATTTTTGCACACGTCAGCCATTTGAGTCAATCGCCAAATACCAAGATCATTTGAACAACCAGCATCCCCAATCGTTCACCCAAGACCAGTTGCCAGCACTTCTGGAGATAAGCCAAAGATCCGTTGCTAAAGTATCCCCTTCGGATTGTCCCTTCTGCGATGATTGGGAACAACGATTGAGATCAATCAATCCCCATATCCCCTTATCGGATACTCTAGTCGTCACGCAAGTCCAGTTTAAGCACCACGTAGGATCTCATATGGAGCAACTCGCATTATTTGCAATTCCTCGTGGCTATACTGAGGTAGGAGACGCGGACTCCGGAAATGCTGCTCCGGGATCAGACTTAGACTTACCATCTTCCCATGGCGACAACATCATTTCGACTTCTCTGGAAGCTGAACAGCTGCGGCTTTGTAAGTATATAGTGAGAATGATGATGGACGAGGATCCAATAGCTGAACCATTTACAACGTCGGCCGGCACAGGACCGTTCGCTCATCTCAGGAGAGAAATTCCCGAGCCATCGTGTGATTTATCGAGCATATCACAAAAGCTTTCGATTGGCCAATACCTGAAACCGGAAGACGTGAAAGAAGATATCGACAAGATGTTTACTGAGTTTTATTTGAGTGCCCGTGAAGGCAGCTCTAGCTACTTGAAATTGAAGGAATTTGGGGCTCAATTTGAACGATGGTGGACTGCCAATAATCTGCCACAGTCGGCTTCAATTTTGCAGAAACGGGAGCAGTGGCTACGCTGGAGAGCTCAAGAGGTGTGCCGTCTCCACACGAGGACGATGGCTCTCCAAGAGATGGTGAAAATAGATATGAAAATCCCTCAAGAGATCAAGAAATTCTTCCATGAGGATGACGAGCTTGAGGAAGTGTACGCTTTCGTGGAATGTTATGACCTTATACAAAGTATCGACACGAGCACGGATGCCAATAAACCAGCTGAATATCACCATGAATACCAATTCAAGCTTATCGATGAAGAATCGGGGGAGGTTTACGATCTCGCATCTGGAGGCACCATCGGAGAAAGGTTTAGAGCTAATCGAACTGTACTCATTCAGGGAGAAAGATATTCAGCGCCTGCAGACACAGAGCAAAGTCAGCGAGTGAGTGACTCTACGCAACTGGATATACTGGATAGTATTGCGGTATGTGCCAAAATTTCAGAGTAGATGAGCGTGCTAATGATCGGTGTAGGAACCAGAATTGTCAGACTCGGACGTATGCATGCGCTGCAGGAGAGCTTTCACCTTATTGAATCAGAAGTATCACTGCAGAAATTGTGGAAATGTCTTTGACCATCAATGCTCTAGCAAATTCTTACCTCTCCCTCATTTGGGAATTCTAGAACCGGCTCGAGTCGATGATGGGTGTTATATCAAGTTGACGGGCGGACATGTTGGAAATGATGGATTGGGAGTCGATTCAGTCTCGGAGTCCGAAGAGTTGTTTTACAAGGATTTGTCGGAAGCTATCAGCGGAAGCTTGTCCGAGGAAGCAGACCTTGGAAAAGAGGAATTGGAAGCTGGAGAGTTTACGGGTAGCGAACCTGCAAGCCCCGTGTCGAACATTCCATACTGGTCGAACAAGGAGGAATATTATCCTATTCCTGCAACTTCGAAATTTGAATCCCAGAATAGAAAGAGATACAGTGTTACAATGGACAATGTGGATTTGAACAAGTCATCCAAAGAGAAGGATAGTATTAGACCCGTCAGACACCCAGGCACTGTTGCGGATGATTATGGCGATGATGGATATGGATATACGAATCCTAGAGATTTGGTGCAGTACGATTTGAATAATCCTTCGATGCGAAGATATCATTTGAGGACGAACAGCGCTGGAGAGGGATCTGCTCCTGCACCAGCTAGGCCAAGCAGTGTTACAGGCTACGAAGATATTGCGAATCCGAGGACGCCCTATGATACCAGAGAGCGCAGCCCAAGCACCAGAAGAGAACGATACAAAGTTCAGGAAGAAGCGAGCAGTCAATCCTTCAAATCTGACGACGATCTCCAGGACGGCCCTGATAGAAGCGGACAGGATACCTTTACTGAGTTGGATCATGATATCGGATCGCCTGGATTTGACACGACCGGTACTATCACCCCGACTATGTTGGCCAAGCACCACTTGCCGGAGATCCTTCTCATCCATGGTCCGCTGGCTATCCGCCACATCATTGGCTACCTCTACACTTCCGTCCCTGGCTTCTCTGGAATACCTCCCGCGAAGGCTAGACGAGTGGTGATTGCTGCTCTTGAGGGCCGTGGCAACGGAGATGAGGGAGGTGGTATAAAGGGCAATGTGAAGTTCGAGAAAGTGGGGTGGGGACGATGGGACGCGAGATTGAAGGGACACCCGGCTAGGGATAGCAGAGGCACTCAAGCATCATTACAGGAGCACCCCCAGACACCACCATTTGCTCCCAGGCTCCCTGATGCTGCTACACCGGAACCTTTACAGAGGCAACGAATAGAGAATGATGGGTTAGTACACGATGTCGCCGGGAATCGCCTTTCCATACCTAGAAGACCCTCGGAGGAGTATTCAAACATATTTTTGGAGGGAAGGCTACCGTGCCAAGATGAGCTACCACTCCAGATGCAGCGGTCTGGTTCTGACGAAGACAAGAAATTACGTTTTACATCAGCAGTGCCCGTCGAGTTTGCACCTCTCACTGAGAACGATTGGGTTGCGTCAATTAAAAAGTCACTTGGCTCTGACCAAGCCCCAGTTGGGCAACCGCAGATTGATCTCACTGGGTTGTCTAGTACTGATTCTTCGCCGATGCTTGCTCCAAATCTTATTGAGAGTAGTATCTGCAGGGAGGATGTCGATGAGAAGCCGCTGGTCAAGAAGAACATTCTGCGATCGCCATGTGAGAAGTTTCCCGAAGACCCAAGCGCTATTCGCGAAGGAGTCGCTCCGCTCAAAGACGTGAAGAAAAATGGTGTTCCCCCCGATGCGCGATGGACGAAAATATCTCGCAAGTTAGTGAATCCAGAAGCCCTGGAAGCAGGAAAGGAGCGCTTTGAGGCCCGCGAAGATTTTGTAGTTGTGTTAAGGGTACTAAGTAAGGATGAGATACAAGGTTACGCCGAAGTTACACGGCAAATTCGAGGTAAGGGGTTCTCGCACAGGCAAAGGGAGGCTTTTGTTGATTTATCACTAACTGCATCCGCAGATGCGAGAGAAGAACTAGAGAGTCAAGAGCGCCGTCAAATACGACGAGAAGGTCGCGACGAGCGGCTGAAGCGATATGAGAGGATACTTACTGCGAGAGATAGGAACATCCTATCGAAGAGCGAATATACGGATGGTTCTGCCTCTCCAACTGCTCAAACTAATCTAACCGAGCCGGTTCCTACGGATCCCTCGAAGTCTCCCCAGTCGAGCACTATTGGAGAGTGGGCTTCAGAGACGCCAGGCGCAGAGCAACCACCGCCTCCCCCCCCAGTCGACCCAAATAAAGAGTAGCTAGAGTGGCTCGAATATCTTGATATGCGTGGGCAGATTCCATGATTGTCTTGAGAGTGCTCAGAAGGAATAAGGTGCAAAGGTATACCGAAGTCACGTAACGGATTCTGAAGTAAGAAGCTCTTCGATAAAGATATGGGGCATCCTACTAACTAGTGGATAATTCTAGCCACGAGAAAAGCTTGAGGGGCGCAGGTGGGATAGTTGTGAGTGCGATACTCGGGAGAGAAAGTTTCATTAGGAGATCGCTGCTTGTTGTGAGCGCAAGATTTGTGAGGAGGCTGATACCATTGATCATCACTCAAACCGATCATGAATTGAAACTCAGCATCTCGATCTATGATACTATTTCATACGATGATACGCAGGATCATATTTCCTTGTGTAACTGCATCAACAAATGCCTCTATGACATCTAAGGTCATCTATCCAAAACCCTACACAACCACGTCATATATACAAACAATCGATACATGCAAATACGTCTCCCGATGTGCCGTGCCATAATTTTCCAATCCCGATCTCTCCATCCCATACCCTGTGGTCTACCCAATATATCCATCTATCCCTCTTCCTCCCTCGGTTCAAGTTCATAAAACAACATGTAAACCTCCTTCTGCATACCCAACACATCGCCCGTCTTACACTCCTTAATCTTCTCATCGCTGATTCTCCACCATCTATTACTTGGATTCCGTTTCCGCTTGCTCATAGATGTCCGGCTTGTATCCTTGGTGGCAGAGGTCTTCATCTCTGAGGATGATGTTGGAGATGAGGTTGTAGGTGATGAGCGTTGTAATGAGGTTGGGGCCTTTGATAACGTGGATTTTGCGGATCGTGCGATGGAGCGGAGACTGCTGGTCTCTGGATCTCGCGGTGCGGATGTTGGGCCTGGGGCTTTGGCCGTTTTTGCGCTGGCTGCGGATGCTGATCTTGAGGATGAGATCGAAGGAACGTTTCCGTTTTGAGCGAATTCTCCTGACGGTCTACCGTTTGTGTAAGGTAGTGATGAGGACGAGGCGGCTGACATTGGAGATAGGAGTTCTGGTGTGGAGGAAAGAGTGCTTGTTTCTAGATTTGTGTCTTCCGCCCTTCTTACTGCCGATATCTGAGGCGTTGATATTTGAGAAGGAATTGGTGTTGTTGGTTTACTGTAAACGCCGGATATCTGGAAGGGATTTTGTGTAGCAAAAGGAGGATAGACATTTTGTCGCCTGAAAGATTCGTAGTGTCCTGAATGATGGCTGCCTTTGTGGCAGACTACACTTAGAAGCTTATACGTCCTTTGATTAAGCAGTCCTCCAAGAGGCAAACGTTCTGGAAACGAAACCTTTGCCGAGTTCTTCATAGTCGATCTTCCAATATCGAAGATAGATCTCGAAAGGTGGATTGCCATGACTTTCGGAAACTTCGTGATTCGAATATGCTTGGCAATCTTCCGCTTTGGGGCGAACTTTGTATCTGGTAACTCCACATCCTTGATATCTTCTTCCGGATTGGTTTCAATAACCTGCTGAAGCCTGTCGATTTGTGCTTGAGTCTTCAATTTAAATTTATCCGAAGTTGATCTCGACAATTCTTGCTGAAGCCATTCGAGAGCATGAACCAGGCGACACTTTTCGCACTTGAAATCCTCGATGTACTCAGTCTTGAACATCTGGTCGAAGCAAGAGCTCAAGCTTGTAGAGCTGACTTGGGGTACGCTTAGGGTCAGGGAGCAGAACGTAGTTTGCGTTGCGTTAGGCTTAAATCCACAAGTTAGGCACTCGATTTGCGACTCCGATCCACCTTCCAGCGGAAAGCCATCTTCCTCGTCGTACCCTAGAATCCGTTCCTCTCGTCCTCTCTGATCTTTCTTTGAGACCGTGCCCTTATCGTCTATTGTCGAAGGTGCGGGTGTTGCAATCTTGGGAGTTGGTTGAGATGTTCCGCCCTCTTCCAAAGCCAACTGATTCAGCCGCTGATCTACAGATTCCTCATCTAGCGGATGATTTATTGCTTCACTACTAAGGTTCATCCTCGCATGATTCCTAGCCCGGTGACCTGCATGATACTCGTCGCAAAGCCTCTCTGCTACAACCTGTAAGAACTCCTGTGCATCTTGTTGTTGCCGACTGATTCGCTGCTTGAAAGCCTGCTCCAAGACCCCGACAAATCCAGCTGCAGATATCGTCTTCTTGTACAACGGTCTCTCGTTCAGCGCATCCAAAATATCCTTCAATCCCTTTGTAACCATTCCAGATTGAAGTCCTTCGATCTTCCATGCTGGTAGGTTCTTCCGCGCCGGATCCTCCACAAGATGTGCGTATACTCCGGGACCATCCAATCTCCTCCTATGAGTCTCTCGTATGAGGTATATCCGTAGATCTCCCAATCCCGCTAGCGCTTGGAGGACTGAGTTTATGAAGCAGTCGTTCGCAGGATTTGAAAGTCCAACCACGCCTTTTTTCCGTGTGCTAGCAGAACTGGCGGCATCTCCATCGATAAAGAACGTAGGACCAAAGACGTAGACCAAAGTGATTGCAGCAAGTGAAGCTCCGGCCGCATAGGTAGCAATGGTAAGCGGCTTCTCAGGCATATTGAGGCTCTCGGAATCGTAGGAAAAGGCGGTGGGGTCGGAATCCTTCAACTGAGCCCTTCCATCACATTCATCGACGAATACCACAGTCTCCGATGGTCGTATTTCGTGTTCTGATTTCGATTGCGCGGTGGGTAAGCTTCTTCAAGGATCTCTGTTGAAGGACCTTCGGCTCTTCACAAGGAAAGGTGGGATGGGTAATTATGCAAGTAAGATGAAAATGAGCGACTATCCTACTCCAGAAAAGGGGGGTTTAGGCAAATATCCAATGCCACTGTTTGGAGAACTAGTGCAAACAGGGGTTTGACTGCTGAACGTTTGTGAAAAAGGTGGATTAGACATGTCAAACAGTGGATTTCTGTAATCTACAATCGTCGGGACCTCGGAAAGTCGGACATTGTTCTGCCGATCAGGGCTGGTGTCGATCAATCCAGGGGTGTACATGAAGACAGTTTAGTAATAATTTCAACCTTTTAACTTCTTGTTACATCTTACGACCCAACGCGACTGTTCAACGTCAACGCCCGCAATGGCTTCGCCGCTGGTGTCTAGAGCTCCGCAATGCTTGTTGTGCATTCGTCGTATGTCAGCCTTAGGGGAGTCTCTTCCATTACCAGCTGGCCAGCAGATTAGAGGCAAGAAGAAGGTTGCCAAAGCGACCACTATCAACGTAAAGCTGCGGGCAAACATTGCAGGCTTTGGAAGAAAAGGTTTGTAGAATGCCATATTTAGAGTATAGTAATCTGGTGTGACGATCCTAACCTGAGCAACAGGTTCGATAGTACCAGTGCCACCAGGAGTGATGCGAAATACTTGGTTTCCCCGGAAAATGGCTGAATACCAGACACTTGCGCAATTGAAGGAGCTTGGGGATGTGGTCATTGAACGAGATTCAACCTTTGGAAGCCCCCAAGAGAAAGAGAGGATTGCAAGAGAGAAGAAAGAGGCAGAGAAAAGAGAGGCGCGGAGGAAGAAGGCGGCTCTCAAGGCTCAGGAGACTCTGGAGATACCTGCAGCATCAATTGAACGTGCAGCGCCCATGGAACCTGAAGCACCTATTGAACCCGAAATACTAAGTGTAAGATCATACCAACCCTCTTTTTGATGTATAAGAAATATGCTGAGCTTTCCAATAGCCCGAGCAAGCAGCCACCATCTTGGCAAGACTACTTCCAGCAAACATCGAATTCTATCGAACGCCTATACCAGCACCGCCGCCTGCCAAGAAACTTTCTCCATCCTTAGCTGCCACTTCTGCATTATCTGCGGCAGCATCGGCAGCAGCATCTGAAAGCGCGAAGCGGGAGCCTCAGAAGCCAACGAAGACAGGCATCTACGGCTCAGTATCGACCGCAGACATTGCAGCGAACCTGAAGGCTATATTATGGGAGGATATGGAAGGAGCACGTGTTGTCCTCTCACCTGAAGACATCTCGTTTGCGGAACAATTGGAGGACAAGGATCGTGTTAAACACTTGGGCACATTTGCGATCGATATCAGGCTTGGCCCTTCTGAGAATGTCCGGAGAACGATCACGGTCAGGGCGCAGAATTAAGCTCCATACAGATGAAGGAAGTGTACGAATACCTAGCTCTGTCGATGTAATATCACGAATTGTTCCATTTTTGGTTTGGATTTGTTCGGACGTGATCCCGGATGCTAGAACACTTAGTTCACTAGTAAGTGTTATGTCATAAATGAGGCTGACACATAGATGTTCAAGGCTTTTGGCCAGAGGAGAGTCCACGATTTTCCATGAGCTATGGATGCTTCCCCTTTTGTCACTCCTATTTGGAGCAAGCGATATATATTTTCCACCAGTGAAGGTACCGGGTACATTTCTGGGTTTCCCCGGACTTTTCCGAGCTTTACATATTCCAGTATATTCACGATGTTTATGGCCTCTGATTTGAACTCCTGTGGATGTTTTACGGCGTATGGGAGAATGGAGTGTACTGAATTTTAATCTGACGGTTGAAAAAGGCAGAGTAGAGATCAGAAAATAGCAGGAGCCGAAAGACGGAGAGACCAGAGAAGGATATTTGGCTTGAATCTCCCTCAATGACAGCAGTGATCTATTGCCTAGTAGGTTCAGTTGACTACGAGTTGAAAATTCAGTCAAGAAAAAGGAATCCCAACAACTCCCCGGCATCGGCCATGGGGGGATTGGGTGACACATTTGAATCTGATTCTGAAGAAGCTGATCTCGTTCATGAGGGATATCATCCCGCCCATAACATTGGTTTTAATAATGGTATTGAAACCATTGGAAATTGGCCTCGGTTGAATCTTTACCTGAAAAGAACACATGGACCGCAGACTCACGATGAAAGGATATCCCGGTTTTCGCCTTACCGTCGGGTTTCGTCATTGGTTCCCCACCAAAGGAGCGATCTCTCTAGAATTCTTCATACCTCATACCTTTCCTCCCTACGACCGAACTTTCTTACAACTTCATCACAATTTTGTGAAGATATACCTTGAATTGTAAGTAAAGACCAATACCCTCAACATGTTTCTTCCTTCGGTTCTGAGCATGCCCGCACCATCTTCGGGAATCCCACCCCCACCACTAGCGTCGATCAAAGCTATCGGTCCTACAAAAACAACTGAAAAATCCTCAACTCTCAACACAAAACTGACAACTTTCAAAAACACTAGCAGATTCTCTCCTCAGCTTACGACCGTAAATCGCAACCATGGGTGCCAAGGACATACTCAGCCGCAAGTCCGGCGTCATCGTTGGGGATGATGTTCTGTCCCTTTTTCAGTTTGCAAAGGAGCACAACTTCGCGATCCCCGCCATTGTAAGTCTCCGAAACCCACCAATTGAGCCTCTAGATGAAAATCTAATTGTTTACAGAACGTCACCTCCTCTTCCACCGTCGTTGCTGCTCTCGAGGCCGCTCGCGACAACAACTCTCCCATCATCCTCCAGATGTCCCAGGGTGGCGCTGCATACTTCGCCGGGAAGGTATATACATATGAGTTTCTGAAGTCAATTGGAGGTTCTGACATATAAAAAACAGGGTGTTGCCAACGGCAAGCAGGAGGCTTCTATCGCTGGTGGTATTGCTGGCGCCCAGTACATTCGATCCGTCGCTCCCGTCTACGGCATTCCCGTTGTCCTCCACACCGACCACTGCGCCAAGAAGCTACTCCCATGGTTGGATGGCCTTCTCGACGCTGATGAGGCGTACTTCAAGGAGCACGGCGAGCCTCTCTTCTCCTCCCACATGATCGACTTGTCTGAGGAGGAGGTCGACTTCAATATTCAGACCACTGCCAAGTACCTCAAGCGTGCTGCTCCAATGAAGCAATGGCTTGAGATGGTAAGTTTTCAGAGTCGTCCATGTTGGAAAATGCGCTAAAGTAAGTTTTCCAGGAAATCGGTATCACTGGTGGTGAGGAGGATGGTGTCAATAACGAGGATGTCGACAACAACTCCCTCTACACCCAACCCGAGGACATCCTTGCCATCTACAAGGCTCTCTCCCCAATTTCGCCATACTTCTCCATCGCTGCCGGATTCGGTAACGTTCACGGAGTCTACAAGCCCGGTAATGTCAAGCTCCACCCCGAACTTCTCGGTAAGCACCAGAAGTATGTCAAGGATGCCATTGGAGCAAAGGAGGACAAGCCAGTCTTCTTGGTCTTCCACGGAGGATCTGGATCTTCGAAAAAGGAGTACTTGGATGCCATTGGATATGGTGTCGTCAAGGTCAACCTCGATACCGATTTGCAGTACGCTTACCTCGCCGGTATCCGAGACTATATCCTCAACAAGAAGGATTATCTCATGAAGCAGGTTGGTAACCCAGATGGTGAGGATAAGCCAAACAAGAAGTAAGTTACTCTCATAGCCCTCATTAAACTAAGGCTAACTCCCTCATTGATATTTCGACCCGCGAGTCTGGGTCAGAGAGGGAGAGAAGACGATGTCAGCCCGTGTCGCCGAAGGCCTCAAGGACTTCAACACTGCCAACCAGCTATAAGCTTTATAAACTGGACCAATTATTTCTTTTATGATGTCTTTCAGGGGGTGGGGATACGGCGACAAAAAGACGTACATTGTGTGATAGGAATACAATACCAATAAGTAGCAGGAAGTCCACAGAATCCAGGTGTTCTACGTTTACGGGTGGTTGTATTTGTTATACCTCAATCAGTGAAAGGGATACAACGATTAATGTCTTGCCTTTAATTATAACCCTGAGTAGCGTTAACCTATGGACCAAACCAACTATTGCTCTTAAGCTGGCGGTTAGGCAGACCCAATGGGCCTCAAGTTATCTAAGACAATACCGTGTTCGTTTGCCTCTATTTTCCGAGGTACCGTATATCGCCGTGGTCGCCTACTCGCTCTATTGAAATAGCGAGCTGCCCATTGGAACCGAAAATATCTCCACACAAACATGTCTTCAAAATGAGCTTCTCCAAGTCTCATAACACAAATATAGATCAGCAACCTTTTGAATATGATTGACCAAATTTTGACGGCAAGAAAAGAGATCTTAAATGCTCACGTGCCATGTATCTCAAAGCAGGTACAGCATGGTGGCTGTGCTGTGTTTGATGACGTTCTCCTCTTTAAGCGGGAAGCGATCGTGGGGCAACAAAAGTCCTTGCTTCTATGAGGAGATTGATTGAGCCTGATTCCATTCGTCAACATCCCCTTCTGCTACAAACTTGCTACGTATCCAAGTATTCATCAACACTATCCTCTCAAACAAAGAATACTCAAGATAAAAACATTGAACATCAAAACACAATTGCCACAGGAAACTACAGTTATCAGTCTCCCTTCGCATACGCGATCGCATAGCAACGCGCGAAATGTCTTCCAGCGAGAAAGAAGGCGCAGGAGTATCTGCACAGAACAGAGGGTCATGGAGTGCGTTCCTTAAATCCATCGCGTCTTTCTCGGGCGATCTCTCGTCTTTGACTGCTCCTCCATTCATCCTCTCCTCCACGTCACTCGTCGAATTCTCCTCGTACTGGGCAGAACACCCTTCAATTTTCGTTGCGCCAGCTCACGAGACCGATCCACAGAAGCGCGCACTGTTGGTGCTGAAATGGTTCCTTAGTACACTGAAGCAGCAGTATGCTAGTCGGAGTGAGAAGTTTGGAAATGAGAAGAAACCTCTAAACCCCTTCTTGGGAGAGCTGTTCCTTGGGAAGTGGGAGGATGCTGCTGGTACGACGGAGCTGGTGTCGGAACAAGTCAGGTTTGTATTTTCCCGGCCATTGACAAGATGTGACTGCTGATAGATTCTCAACAGTCACCACCCTCCTGTCACTGCCTACTACATCCATAATAAAGAACATGGCGTCTACCTACAAGGATACAATGCGCAAAAGGCATCATTCTCGAGCACTATCTACGTCAAGCAAATTGGGCATGCCGTGTTCTCCTTACCGGCATACGATGAGACATACCTGATCACTCTCCCGAACTTGCACATTGAGGGCCTTATCTTCGGTTCTCCGTTTGTTGAGCTAAACGACAAGACCTATATCACTAGCAGCTCTGGGTATACAGCGAAGATCGACTACAGTGGCAAGGGCTGGTTGTCAGGAAAGAAGAACAGCTTCACTGCGACCCTTTATCCAACGGGCAAGGAGAGAGATATTCTTTACACTGTTAGAGGCCAATGGACGAAGTCGTTTGAGATCCATGAAGGTTCCAAGAAGGGTACCGCAATTGAGACGTACGATGCTGAGGCGACACCCACCACTCCGCTCACAGTGGCGCCAATCGAAGAACAAGATCAGTTGGAGTCGAGGAGAGCTTGGTCGAAGGTGGCCGCTGGTATCGCAGCTGGAGACATGGACATCACTGGAGCGGAAAAGACCAAGATCGAAGTTTCGCAGCGCGAGTTGAGACAGAAGGAGAAGGCCGAAGGTCGAATCTGGGAGCGGAGGTATTTTTCTGTGGTGGAGAGTGATACCGTACTGAACGAGCTGGGTCCACTGATTGGTGTTATTCCGGAAGAGGACAAAACAGGTGGGATCTGGAGATATGATGAAGCCAAGGCGAGCGCATTACCTCCGAAGACAGATACTCCATTATTCCTCACACCAACCAGCACCATTACGAAGCAAACATCAAAAGGGTCCGTAGATGGAGGGTCGGATTGAGAGGGATTGGATACTAGGCGCAACCGCGGTGATGCTTTTTGCAACGAGGTTCTTTTCGATTATTGTACTATCACTAGATTAATTCTCCTGCACGGACTCTGGAAATCAAAAACAAACTTTTGAAAGTCTGCATAAGTAACTTAATTTACCAATTGTATTCATGAAAGAAAGTTTGCTTCTATTCCGGATCTGCACGCTCTGATCTATCTGAGCATTTTTAGCGAGGCCCAAGTTTGCGACCTCGAAAGCGCGCAAACAGTCCATCGTGAACCTCAAACAACCACTTCTTCTCACGCGCTCCCACACCTTCACAACCTCTAATACAAAATTGCACTTGCTTGCAACCTGCTTAATTGTAATTACACGTACACGAACGAATGAACACGAATATGAAGAGAACAAGCTCATGACACAAGTCGCGCTCAAGATGGCTACCACAGAACGCGACAACACATCCTCGAGCGACGAACGCCGACCTTCCTTTCCTAAGTACACAGATAAACCTCTATTCGTGAACCGACACAATCGAGATCGAGGCAATGTCTGGACGAGTCGACGAAATAGAGTTGCGAATGCGAATACTGCGAATGCGGTGAATGGAGAGCAAGAAAGAGCGGTGGGCGCTGGCGCGAGGACCGGCGGTTGGCTGAGCAGCAGTGGAGGTAGGGGAATGGGACTTGGAGAGGCGTTTATGAGGACGGATGATAATGGTGTCTTTATTCCAAGAACGAGACCGAGTTTGGCGGAGAGAGGGGAGACGGTTAGTGAGAGTCGCATTCCGAGGATGAGGACGTTTAGCCCGGAGGCTGCGAAGGGATCGCCAAGTCCGCCGAGAGCTGGACGCGAGGCATATGTTTCGAAAGGCAGAGAGGGTCGAGCTGTCTCTGCGCCAACGATTGATTATGAGAGTGAGGATACGGGTATCGTGAGTCCGAGTCCTGGATCGAGAGATCGAAGATGGACCGAGAAAGGGAGTGGGAGCGATGCCTCGAACATAAGCTTAGTGGAGGATCCTACAAACGATGATTTTGATGGGAAGATGACTCGGTTTCAAAAGGATCAGGAACGTGTTAAGAGGATCTTGACCAGTACGACGCCGATACTTAAAAGGACGGATATTGGGCCCAGGGTTGCGGAGACGACGAGGACGCTAGCGAGGAAGACGAGCGAGAGCAGCCTTGATGAGAGAGAACCTCCGATCAGGAGACCAACAACTTGGGGCTCAAAGGCGAGGAAGAATAGGGACTGGATGGCTAAGATCCTGTCACCGGACATATCTCTGGAACTCACGGATCCCGTTGAGGATCCAGCAATCTCAGAACGTCCACGAACGGCGTCTGATATGCCTCTACCATCTGTTGAGGACAACGCTTCGATACAGGAACCAACACCACCTGCTTCAAGACCGGCTTCGGCACAACCTGTTAATACGTCGCCCGAGAAGAGCAAGATATGGGATGCTGATTTGGATTTTACGGCACAGTCACTGCAAATATCTACCAGTCCACAACTTCGAGTAAAGTCGGCGAAGATCGACGAGCTTCGAAGTCGCGAGATACAGAGCTTGACAGCACGAGCTGTTGCTACGAATCGACTAGAAGAGATCAGGGAACGGAATTCGGAGGAAAGATCCCTCGTCTCCGAGCCTGATCCAACGAGCACAAAAGATTTACCACCAAAGGAGGAACCTGCTCCAGAGGTGTACGAGTATCACGAGAAGACGATATTAGAAGAGGAGGGAGAAAAGATACCATTCGCACCGATTACGGTATTCAGAGCGAAGGATTATGAAGACTACGTGAAACGCAATGGCCTGGTTGACTCTAAGTCTAGTTCTTCCTCTAGCTCTAGGCCAGGAAGCTCAGGGCACAGAAGAGATGACTCTCATGAGCTTTTAAAACGGCTATCGAGGTCTCTGAGTTCCAGTCCTGCTCCTCCAGGGATGGAAGAGGAGAAGAAAGAGCCGGTCAAACGTTCAGATGCAGTCAACGATTCAAAAAAGTCGGATATACCCAATCGCTCAGACGCAGTCAGCGATTCGAAAGCGGACAATCCAGCGACTCAAAGTCGGATCGAAAAGCTCGAAAAACCAATCGTTCAACAATCCCCAGCGATTCAAAACGGGATCCAGGATCCAGAAAAACCAATCGTTCAACAAATCCCAGCGATTCAAAGTCGGATCCCAGATCCTGAAAACCCAATCGTTCAACAGAACCCCGCGAATGAAACAGACGATCCGGAAGAGCGAATTGCGGCTGAGGCGAGGCTCTTTGAGCTCCAAGACAAGTCTGAGAGAGGCTCAGTTCGAGCACCTTCCCCATCTGATGAGACACCGAAACCAAAGGCAGATCCCATGTCCCTTCCTACACCAAAAGTGACAGGTGCATATATCGAAACACCAGCACCTATTACCAGGGTAACAAGGAAGTCGCGATCCATCTCGCCTTCCTACGAAGTAGTCGATGTTTCAGACGAAGATAAAGAACCCTCGACCAAGAAAAGGGGCCCGCCTTCTACAGAACCTCAACCACGACTAAGACAATCACGCCCTCCTCTGATTAACACCGCAAAACGCATCTCCGCAGCCGAAGATCTGCGGCGCATCCAACTCGAAGCACAACTCGAAGACTCTACGCTCGACGACTTCGACGCTATTCTTGAAGCCGAAGCCGCTGCAGAAGGCCCTACTACGATCGTTGAACCCGTCCTCGACCTCGAACACAACGAGCGCGGACTGCCTCTCTCCAAGAAAGAAATCGAGCGTCGAATCGAGCGCCTTACTTTGGATCGAATGAACCAATCGCTTAAAGCGACCAGCAGCAGCATCCGCGACGCACGCCAAGGGATTGAACGGCTTGAGGAACAAGTCTCTTCTTCGTTCATCAAAGTTGCGCAGCCTGAGGACGGTACGATGTATATCAACCTCAAGATCCCTGTCCCGCGTCTATATACCCGTCAACCTCCGGAGAAGCCTGGAATGAAACCCGGCTGGAAACTCACCTGGTTCGGCTTCATCCTATCGCTGTTCTTCGTCTGGTATGTCTCCGAATCAGCGATGTGCGCGCGGTTCTGCCATCCTACAAATAGCAGAGTCAATACATGGCAGCCATCGGATCCATTCTTTCCTTGGGCTATACCAACGAAGTTGGATCAGTGGACTGGGGAAGTTGTGAGCTCGAGTCTTGGGAGTGTGGCGAGTTCGTTGGGGATACGCGGAGGATGGGAGTGGGTTCCAACTCTGCCGAAGGGTTATAAGGGGGGTCCAGTTGGTCCTAGTGATTGGTGGCTTGGACGTAATGGACCGGTGGGGATTGTACCTGATGATAGGGATCGAGGTGGTGTATTTAGTGATGATGAGATGATTTGATGAGTGTCACGACTGCTTTTGGGGATTGGCGTTTACTGGGACTTGGATTGGGATTGGGTATGGATACAGTGGGAGATCATGGCGTTCTGGACTTGTTTGATGCAAAGCATACATGCTTGTTGGTTGGAAATGTTCTTTGAAGTGAATAACTCAGGCAAAGTACAACCACGATGCATTGGTGTTTGGGTTGGATGGCATTACATTGTATATTAGGTTTGAAAAGGGCTGGTGGTGTTCTTAGAAGTGCATAACTCCGACACTACTAAGCAATGAACTTTGTTCACTCGAACCTTACTCGCTCTTTGTAATTAGGATCGTTGAATTAGACTGAATGATTGGAGCCCTCTCGTCCACTCTCTATCCCGGATGTTAGAATGCGATTGTACATTCTGATTGAATAATTGAAAGCTGTTTTCGTCTCTATCCTCGAATGCCGATATAAATCAGGCCGTCCGAACTTCTTTTCCTTCTTCTTGGTCCTTCGTCTTCTCCATTCTCAGTCACTGATCGAGACTGAACAATCTAAATTCTGGTTTCTATTCTCTCCTCCCCGGCCTCCGGTTCGTCTGACCACTCGCCCACTAGAAAATAGCGCATCCCTCTTTCTCTCTCTGCGTCCCCTCCCCTATCTCAATGGTTGATTTGAATGGAACATTGTAATTTAAGCTCAAGGGTAGCCATGTCGTCCCAAGAGCCTCCCCCGGCGCCCCCTTTCTCGTACAGCACCCGCCAAGCCCCAAACATAGAAAACTACAAAGGACTGGTGTTAGGGCTTGGCTTACACTGTATATTATATGGCTTGAAGAGTCTTCTCCGAAGTGCATAGCTCGGACACTCAATATTCGTCGCAATAATAGAGATAAAGCAATAGTGGTTGAGCTTAGGTTACAATGAGGTCTATTCTTTGAAGTGTACAACTCGGACAGCCAACATTAAACAGCAAAATGGAGGCCTGTTCACTATGCTTCTGTTCCGTCATCGAGAAGGTGACAATCATGAGTACTGTCCAAATTGGAAGATATCAATTGTTCAGCTAGCTTCAGCGATCAAGAACAGGTTCTCCTGGAGCTGAAACTTAGTCCTGATATCCAGTAGCCCAATTGTTTGATCAAAATGCTCGACTAGGGCTCTTATTTTCTCCCTATATCATGCCACTGGAGGAAATTGAATCGATGAAGTGATTGAGAGAAATGCTTTTTGTCCATTGTGATATGTATGTACTGTACCTCAGCCATTAAAGCACAAGAGAGCCTCCTCACCGCCTATGCCCGCCATACACCGACTTAGCCAAGTCCCCAATGCCTCATACCATGCCAGCAATCCAATTCAAAGTAATAAAACGACTCATCCCAATAGTTCAATCTTACTCAGCCTTTCCTTGACTTCTCGTCTTCCGCTGCGCAGTTCCAGTACGAGGAGCAGCCTTCTCTTTCTTCGCACCACCCTTTGGTCTACCGGGTCCTTTCTTCGTGCCATTTGCCGCGGTGCCGTTGGCTGTTTTCTGCTTTTTGGCTTCTTTCTCCTCTTCGACGGGCTTCTCGGTTTCTTTGGTGCTGGCGTCGGTTTGCTCGTCGGCCTTCCTCTTGTCTCCAGCTTGAGCTTCTTCTGCCATCTCATTGCCATTCGCCGCTACGCCATTCTCCTTCTTCTCTTCCTCCTTCTTAGGTTCTGAAGATTCGTCCTTCTTTGGTCCCGAAGATTCGTTGTTTGAAGAGGAAGAAGCGCCGTTACTGTTGTCCCAAGTCCCATCCTCCTTCTGAGTCGAGCCTTTTTGCTCAATCTTCAACTCGCTAACTGTCTTCACGACATCATTTCCACTTCGTTCAATATGCACAGCAGGATCGTCCTGCGTGCCTGTCTTCGTAATGTCGTTTTCGTGATGCGAGGTCACTGTAACGTCCCCGGGTTTGACTATTCAAAATCCCAGTCAGCATTGCTTCTTCTGTGAATAGTTAAGGATATCAAATCTGATTCCTCACTTCTTCCGAAGTAGTCTGTAATAGGAAGAACGAACCTTCGGCTGCGGTACCGGAAGGGTGCGAATTATTCCAAGTCGAAGACACTGTTGCAGGATGCGGTGTTAGCTCGTAGCTGGAGTGAGATGGCGGAACTGTGAAAATAGGGTAGGCTTGGCTCTAGAGAGGAGTCTGATGTAGACTCCCATTCTGATGAGAGTTCTGACGATCCTAATCGTTCAGGTGAACTGGACGATTCAGAACCACATGGTAAGGACGATCCAGATGAATCGCTCGGAATGAATGAAAGATTCGGATATGGCACGCTAGAATCGTTCAAATCGGACCAATGATTTGACTGGGCCACTGCGACGGCTGATCCATTGTCCGACGAGGATGGTCGGATATTGAAGTGTCCTATGGCGGGCATCCGCTGGGTGCCCCAACGAGACGTCTTCTGGGAGAGACCGGTTGTCCATTCGAATTGGCACCATGGCGTAGATGCGAAGGTCTGCGAGGACGATACGCCAAGGTTCGATGCAACATCGTTGACTCTCGCTGACGAATGCTTTGTAATGATATGCTGTATCAAAATACGTGCAATAACGGAATTGATGTTGATCGAGTCATGATCGAAGATGCAATGGCCCCTCAATTGACCATACCCAATATCAAAACGAAGGAAAGAGCATTCGTACCTTTATCGCCTTCCTGCACTGCGTCCGCCATGCTGATCACGTAACTCGGGAAGTTTACTGCGAAAGTATCGCAAAGTACCTCGACAAAAGTTGTATATAAAAGATATGAGACTCGTTCAGGCGATTCCAACAATCCAATTGAAGTAAATGCGCCGCTGTAGATTCTCAGTTGCGACAAGAAGGTAGAAGAGAGAAGGATGAACTGACGTCCAGGCGAAGATGACGAGTGTTGGCGCAACGCCGCTACTGGGCGATCCAAGGTACGAGCACACAAGGAAACAGGTAGAACCAGGCTGAGGTAATAGAGATTGACGAATCAGATACTTAAGGAAGAGGGAAAGATGGGGGGCAAGCCACGGCTGAGGTGGAGCAGTCGAGAAGTTTGGATCAGCGAATAGGGAGAGGCGTGGGTGAGCAGATTGCGGGGAAGGACAGGGTTAGTGCTTTTTGGCGTCTGTGCAACATCGAAGGGACTTGTACCACTTGAGGGTCTGCTTTTCCCTCCAGATGGAGTACTGTTGTTACTTACATTTTGAGCCTTCATTATAGCTTTCCATGTCTTGAAGACCTATTCTGCCTGTATTGCGAAGAGGGCTTGAGATGGATAGCTGGAGCTATTTTTGTTCCTGGATTGATAATACGCCGTTTTGAGTGATCAAGATTGCAGTGAAGACTAATGCAGGTCATCACACAAATGTCACCGGTGCAAACTCGGGAGAGGAGTGTAGAAAAGTAAGAACGACATCCCTACGGTATGGCGGGCGATAGAGACCATGTATGTACAAGAAGGGGGCTGGAAAGGGGCTGGCATGAGGCACCCCACAGTAGGATGCCCTGTATCGGAGATTTAAAGTATGGGATGGAACGACTGTAAGCTTAGCTTACAGAGACACTACGAGCTCCTGAGAACATATGGTATCACTACTATGAGACTTAAGAGTCGTCCAAGCCAATGAAGTATGTCTTGTTCATATTCAGCATGAAGGGTGGGGCATGGATACTCGATCCGAGCTCTTGATTTAGATTTTGTTCTTTCATTCAATGCTTCTGCTTCAGCAGCTGCCCATGAGATACGGGACATCAATAACGCCGTCAGATATCCCAGCTAAATCCTCCATCCCAGACATCCTTGACGCCGACCATGCTGCTCACGCTGCTCATCCTCATATAAGACTCAGCCCCTCAAGTAATTGCAGGCTCGATGCCTCTGCCTTCGCTTGCTCAAACTGCCCCCTTTCTTTTATACCTAACTGATGGGAATACTTCTCACGGAGGAAATTCATCACCCACTCCGCGTCGTCATACCGTTCATGCTCGAGTAAGAACTTTGCGGTATCCAATCCCAGATGGACATTGCAATGGTCTCTAGTACGTCTGACAGAGGTAGGAAAGTCCGCACTTTCCCTCCCTCGTAGAAACGCTAGAGCTAGATCCGCACTTGGTTCAGATGGGTGAATGAGGCTCAAATGCCCGAGTTGATAGGCGGGGTTATTTGACAGTACTGGGATAAGCGAGAAGAAAGAGTCGAAGGCGGATGGAGACGGCGGTGGACGTTCGGAATGCAGTCTGGTAGCTTCGTGAAAAAGGAACCATCCGGGAGAACCAAGCAAATCCCTCATTTGGGGGGCTGTCGTGCCCTTCACGTAGCCAGCTGCCCTAGATAGACATATATATGCAGCATCCAAGCTCACGTTTTCTGATGCCTCGGCCCTGACCAAGAGATAAAGAGGTCCGATGATCTCCCTGCGCGTAGCTTTGTGCAGTATAGGATCACGAATCGTCCAGTATCGTGGGATACCTTGAAAAGCTCTCCGGATCCATTTCCAAACAAACTCTTGAAGTCCCTCCGCAACCATATATTCCATTAAGACGTACGCGAATGGTACATCTTTCAAGAACTCATTGTTGTTCGCTGTCCCGCTTGATATCAACCACTTCAACACCTTCAGTCCTGCTCCAGATTCCTTCATGCCATCTCGAACCTTCAGAACCGATGATTGTATAATGTCGCGTTTCTTTGCATTTAAGCAAGCCCTTGCGTAATGAAGGTTCATCATTCCCTTTGCCACTGCTAGATCAAATACCTCCATCGGATCCCTATCCGCTTTCGGGCCTTTGCCATCTGGTGCGAGATTGAAGAGAGGATTCGTTAAGAGCGAGTGCATGTGTCTGTCTGTCGGTCGAGATCCTGGTTCGGAGAATGAACGCCGCCGTTGTTTTACTTTGTCATAGTCCTTGGGGACAGTGGAAGGTTTGGGGTTCGTTCGGAACTCGCCATGCTCTGCTTCGAGCTGTTGCCTGAACGATGCAGTGAGGAGATTGAGGAGTTGTTTCGATTCGCGCGGGTTCAGAGGTAGAGGAGGATGTATCTTGAACTTGTTAAGGGTAGGCATAGGCCGAAAGAGGAGGGTCTGAGAAGGTCGAAACATCGTGATGCTAATGGTCGGAAGGTCGCAGCAAGAACAAATAGGCACAGGTATCCAGATGTGTAGGTTATCCTCAAGCTGCAAATAGCTGCGGGAAATGTTGCTCAGAGGTATAATGCGGAACGTAGATGACCGGACATCAAGGGTCTGAAATTGCTGGATCTAATTGAGCGATTCAACTCGAGACTCCAGGCCCGGAGAACGTGAATAACCTGAATCGTTGGATATGGTTGAAGGGCTCTATAGGCCTACCGGTACACCTGGTGGGCTGTCATCGTGGTGATAGGGGTGTCGCAAGTTCACAGAAGATGCCGTGTGGGGTCATCGATATTCACACGTGACTGGCTACGGGGGACTGGGGTATTTTTGGGCATTGATGCTTCAAAGGAACTTTTTATGTAACAACCATGTCTTACCTCATTTGGTGAATTGTTCAGAGAATTTCAACGATTCTAAGTCCTCAAAAATACCTAATTTTATACGACTCTTCTTTGCAGGTTCTGTGTCACAGCCTCGTGGGTAAGAGGAACAAAAGAACGCGACTAGTCTCAGAGCTCCTTAAAATCTGTGGCTTAGTGTCTACGCGAAAAGGGAACATCCATCGTCATCCACACCCTCGCTTTTACAACTCCGAATACCTCCCAACACCCCCTTCTCTTTCGCCTTGTTCTACACAACACATACCCTCATACAATACCATGTCTGAGGTACAATCACGACCGACCGCAGCTCGCGGCAGAGGAAGTTCAGCCCGTGGAGGTCGGGGGGGTTTCACTGGCAGAGGACGAGGCCCAAGAGGTCACGCAACCAATGGCGACAAGTTCGACACAACTGCTGCTGCACCAATTGAGGATGAAGGCGAAGTAGGCCAACTGAAAAAGCAGTATGGCGACAAAGTCGCAACAATCAAGGAGATGTTCCCCGACTGGACAGACGAAGATATCGTCTTTGCTCTGCAGGAAACTGATGGTGACTTGATGACGACCGTTGATCGCATTACTAACGGTAAGACTTCCCAAGCAATATCTCAGATACAAAGCGCCAGTCCTTCAAACTTACAGAGATTGCATGCTGACTTCGATTTCTAGGTTCAATTACACAATGGGGAGAAGTTTCGAAGACCAAGAAAGACCGATCCAGATCTAAGGTTAAAGATGCGACTCTTGGCGATTCTACCAACCAAGCCTCACGAGTTTCCCGCGGCGGTCGAGCTGGATTTGACGGTGGCAGAGGAGGCCGGGGTCGTGGTGTCGATCGAGGCAGAGGTGGCAGAGCTCGTGGAGCATCCGCTGCACACACAAATGGCTCGCGCACCAAGGAGAATGTGGAAACATCAGTTCCTACCACTGAATCGGGTGCATGGGATACAACTACTACAGCTGTTACGGCAGATGCGCCTGCTTGGGACACTACTGCCAAGCCTGCAGAGGAGAGCTCTGGTGGTTGGGGCTCTACCGCGGCTGAGGCGGCCTCTTCGACTGCGTCAGCTACTGCGAATGTCACTTCGAGCATCATTCCAGACGGTGTTAAGAAGAGCTGGGCAAGCATGTTTGCGAAGCCCGCTCCTGCACCAGCACCGAAGAAGGCACCTGAGCCAGTCGAGAAGTATTCGTTCACCCCCCCAGCGCCCATTTGATTTTTCTAACATTGATCTCAGACCCATTGAACCTACGAAGCCTGAAGAACCCACCGAACCACCTACAGTCGAACCCGAAGCCCCAGTTTCTCAGCCTGCGCATGCCGAGCCAGAGGTGCCAACCCCCGTCGAAATTGCAGCGGTCGAGGAGCCTGAAGTCAATATTACACCATCAAAGGATGATCTTACGGAAGATAACCTTGAACAAATCCCTGACACTTCCAACCCCGCCCCAACAGCTACTGCTGCCAGTACTGCTGCTAGCTCTTGGGATCCACGAAACGCTAGTACTACTGGTACCCCATACTCTACATTGCAACAAGGTCAACCCCAAGCCATTCGCCCACCAACCAGCGGCTTCCAGGCTTCAGCTTTGAAGGCAACTGGATCGTCAGGACGAACTCCTAGTTACCAGCGTCGGGTTCTTGACCAGGAGGAGGCTGTCCGTATGCCCGGTAACCGTGAGGTGGATCGTGCTGCTGTTCAATTTGGCGCTTTCAATCTGAATGGAACTGGAGATGAAGATGTTGATGGTGAGCGGGAGGAACCAGAAACTCGTGCTCAACCACCCCAGCATTCGCCAGTTGCTCCTCGAGCTGCCCTTCCACCTGCCCCTCAGCAACCCGTTACAGCTGCAGAGAGCTTCCCTACTCCAAAGCAGTCAGCTGGATTACCAGCCGCAACCCACCCAACTGGTAAGTTTCTATCAATTCAACCTGTTTATTATATCTAACTTTTGTGTCTAGCTGCTCCAGGACTACCATCCCCACAACCCCTTCCGAGTGCCCAGAGTAAGCATTCAAATGTACAAATTATATCACATGCTAACCCACTGCAGGTGCATCTCAACAAGGACCCCAAGGAAATGCCCCTTTCAACCAATACGGTCGATACGGACAGACAGGTGCCCAAGAGCCATCTTCGTTGCCTCAAAAGCCATATGATGCTTTCAGCCAACAGGCTCCATCGACTCAGAGTCCCTTTGAAGGCTATCCAAGCCAACAAACTCAAGCCCAGCCACAACAACAGCCTGGGGCTTTCTCATCCGCCCCAGACCAGTTCTCCTCGTACTACACCGCCGACCCACAACAACGTAATGCGTACAACAGCTATTACCAGCAACAATATGGATTGCAGCAAGGTGCGCAGGGCCAGCAAGATGGCTCCGCTCAGCAACGATCATTCAGTGGATACAACGGTCCTCAAGCTGAGGGAACTTCTCAATTCCCACAGAGCGCAGCTCAACAAGCTCCGTCTCGTTATGCAACTGCTGGTGAAGGAAGTGGCCATAACACCCCCAACCCAGCTACGCAGGCTCAGCAGCAAGGAGCTAGCCAAGGCGCCCAACCTCAACAGCCCGGCCACCCACAACAGCCTCAAGCTGGCAACTACCCCTATGGCCATCCTTACTACTCGAGCCCATACTATGCTGCATACATGAACCAGTACCAGCAGTATGGTGGCGGAAACTACGGGGCTGGACCATATGGTGCGAAGGCTGGTCTTCATCAACCCTACCAGGGCTATGGAATGTCTCCTGCTGGCGCTCCATATGAACATGCTTCATCTCCTGCTGCTGGAGGATTTGGAGGATCATCTCTTCATGGTCGTGATACTACTTTGGGTGGAGGTTTGGGAGACTATGGTCGCGCTGGATCGGCCCAATCAGCTCAAACTCCCCAAGGACTTGGAGCTAGTGGTGCGTTCGGTGGCGCACATGACCCGTTCGCTCGTGGGAGCTCTTACCCAGGTCAAAACCAACAGCACTACAACGCCAATCAAGGCAACCAAGCTGGCTCTGGTGATGACCTGAAGCCATTCGGTGACTCGAAGGCCGCCAATGGACCTAGCCCATCGCTCTCTCAAGCTGGTCGACCAGGTTCTGCAACCAATGCGGCTCCAGGATCGGCCCTTCCCCCACCTCAATCCCAGCAAGGCGGATACGGCTACCCAGCTCACCTCCAGCAACAACTCCACAACACCCAGGCTAGCTCTTACGGCGGTCTCGGTGGAGCCGGAGGTCATCAAGCAGCTGGACAAGGCCATCAAGGCAGCCAATACGGAGGTTACCAAGCTTTCGGAGGCTACAACTATGGCAACAACCAGCAACGCGGCGGATGGGGCGGCAACTACGGAGGACATTAATGAATTGGCCAACGATAAGTAGGCACGTCCTGGTAGATTGTCGTCTGTGCGTTGCATGGAAAACTTCTCACCAAACCTGTGTTACTACTACATTTCGATTTTCTTTTCTGTTCACTCATCAAATGCGCAATTTGGATCAAACGGGATCAAGGGAGGGAAGAGAAAGTTGAACTGAAACTGGTCATTCATGCCTTCTACTGTTTTTTGCCACCTTTTGTCATGTTTCGAAGGGCGGCTGTAATTTGTTACTCTGATCCTTCCTCGGTTCATCCCAACTCTGTTTTCAATTAGTTTTTCTCTCCCATCTTGGAAGCCAAGCCTCACTACTACAAACGAAAAGCATCTGGTTGCGGATTTTGTTTTGACCTGGGCGCAGTTGATTTGATATGAATTGGTTGGCTTTGCGTGCTCTTGAACAAGGGCATTCGCGAGAGATGAGAGGAAGATGAGGTTGATATGGGCGGCATCAACTTACGATAATGGTTGATGGTCAAATCGAATCAAATTGATTGACTGTATGATGCTCTGTGCCTTATGCTTATGTGAAAGACCTCTGTACCGACCACGGATTTGCAAAGTTGCGAACCAGTTACGATCACTCAAAAGATTAAGCAACTGAAGCCGGACTGGATTCTAGCATTCAGATGGATCGATGGATTGAAATGAGTATTGGCCTTCGATCGCTCAAAAGGACTGGGCGATTGGAACACAAGGACAAGTACCTAATACCCAAAGTCACGTTCTGGCCTTCATGTAAAAGAATCCTAGTCAAGGAGGGTTTCAGTGGCTTGCTTACAATGAATTTCTCGACCTACATCAACAAGCTAAACGCATATTGGCTACATGGGAGGTGTTCCGCGAAGGCAACTGGCATACTTAGAACGAGCTTTCCTGATGCTGATTCCCACTCTCGAACACTGACAAGAAGTTAGAGGCGTTGAAATTATCAAAAGAAATCGTCACTAAATGCCCCTTTGCGACTGACACTTTCATCCGCAACCCCGTGCTTGGCCTTCCCATCTGACTTATGGGACCCAGTCGACAGGGATATGCCATTCGCGGCTGACAAACATAGTCGACACCTGTTACCCCAAGGACGTCCTCTTTCATAAAATGCATGTCCAACGACACAGCAATCCTTGTCTTCAAATCGTTCGTTGCTTGGCGCAGATTAGAAGAGATCAGTGTTGGACTTGGCAATCTCAGTGCAGAAGAAGGTTGGGGAAATTTTTTGAGGCGGCGAGACGTGGAAAGGCGTTCTGGATTGCTTTATACCTGGAGGGCACTGGCAAGGCTGTAAGGGCATACATTGAATTCAAGCCCCTGTTCAATTCGCCAGCCTTCTACGAGGGTGCAATCCGTCTTTGCAGATATATCCGTGCATCTTTTCCATCACGCTTCTTCCATCCCCACTTCCCCTCCTGCCCAACGTCCGTTCTACATTTCATTTCGTTCCTTTGCTCGTGCTCGTCCTTAGAATTGTCGAAGTCGCCGCAGGCATGCAATTCTCCAAACAAAACCCCCAATCCCCAACCCCACCTGCTCCCGCACAAGGCGTTCCATACGAAGCATTCGCTTCATTAGTGCCGCACCAGTCGCATATACAGTCTGCATCGCAGGGATGAGGGCGGCCGGGGAACTGGAAGGACTGTTAGAGCTTTCTCAGAGTGAAGAGAAAGAGGGGAGGGGCCGACGCACTTCAGTGCCCCATAGGAGAAGGAAACATGAGCAGCATTCTGTGGCGTTAAATTTGGGGGTAGAGCCGTTGTTGGGTGCTAGAGCTGCGAGCACTAGGAACTGTAGGGCGAGGAAGACCAGGATGGTGGTGAAATACATGATTAGGATTGTGATGACTGGTAGAAGAGAAGTTGAAAAGGAGACTTGTAAAAGAGGTTTCTGGGCAGAATTGGGTAATTACTACCGGCATTAACTACTGTACGAGGATATTCTGCTGTCCGGTGGTAAGATTAGCCAGTTAATTGCCAAGGAGTCTGGGCAAGCATGTGCATGTGATCACAGAGACCCGAGTATCTGGTTATGGCTAAATGGAATTGAGGTTGATCAATTAATACCAGGTTGTTACTACCCCAAACGCTTGTCTTCATGTACAAGGCTGAGACTGGGAATGGAGTTGAAGGCTCAAAATTGAGATGCAGAACTTGGGGTTGGTTTACAAGCAACCGTTCCTGCCTTTATCTTCAGCATTCGGAGGTAATTGAAGGAGACATGGTAAATGGGAACCTAGAACAGATGATGCCGCTTCCTCAACTTCTTCAATGAATTTTGTACGCCCGCTCCACCTTCCTTCAGCTCTTCAACCAAACATAATAGACTGACGGAGCCTAGGATCATGGCGAGTGGCGACTAAGACTTCTTTCAATCTATCATAACCTGTATCTCGACTCATTTCTGCTGCCGATAGGCCACGGATACTTGCATGTTGATTGTGGAAATGACGGATCAGGGAGCAGCAGTGGATGATGAGTTTAACAACGGCTCTCTGTAACATTCAGTTAATCTAGCTTCTAGTTCATCCATTTAATAAACTGTTCCAATTCGTGATACTTTGTCAATTGATTCGAATTTAATAATGCAGTTGATCTGTCAACTTTGACATGTGACATCGATCTCCAAAAACGAGACGAGCAATCTAAACGCGCAGAAATGTAAAGGGAGATTTTAAAGGAGGTTTCAGATCAAGAGGTAAATCCTTCGTGCTACATGAGCACTCTGATCAGTATTGGCTACATGCCGTTTCAAGCCAAGCTTCGCCGCTCGTATTACTCCCCGCATGAGGCTGTGTACCATTCCCAGGCAACGACATTCTGTCCCACCTCCACAAAACTTCAAGCTACATTTCCTAGCTTTCCAAAAACTCGATTCCTTACATTTCCATCGATATCCAGGAGTTTGTACTCAAGGAATTATGCCTCCATTCGACGATTTCATCCACATCTCGACTGGCCCCCCAGCTGGACCCAAGCCATTCTCATCAGCTGCGTATGGAGTCCCGTCGGATTATTATGACAATGCCAAAGGCAAACGATGGTCCACGGAAGCTATGCTAGTCGATTCGATACGACATAATCATCCTAAGCACCATATCACCATCACACCGGGCTATTTCATAGATCTGATTGGCTTCGGAAATGCCAGTGACGACGTGACTTACTGCCCGCATGGAAATCCGGCCGATGTTATGGCTGTCAGGCAATTCATCCCTCCTGCCCGACGATACAATGATGAGAATGGCGGCTCCTTCTTCCAGCAAATACAATTCGGTTGCTACGATTATGTGTTCAAAGGCCAGGCGTACCTGGTTTACATCGCTGACGGCGCGGATGGAGGAGTGATGAAGCAAATATTTACGTATATTCTGGTTGAGGACCTGAATATGGAAGGGGAGGTTGTGGCTCAGAAGAAGGCGGATGAGTTACTTGTGGCTGCTTCGAAGTGGGCTCAGGAATTGCATGATGAGGTGTTAGTGTTTGATCAAGGGTTTTGGCAGAAGAATAAGGAGCTGTGGCAGAACATCCAGAAATCCAACTGGGATGATGTTATCTTGGAGAAGGGAAAGAAGGAGGCGATTATTGAAGATGTTATTGGGTTCTTTAATTCAGAAGAGAAGTATCAGGAGTTCGGAGTTCCGTGGAAGGTAGGTTTTTCCAGCTTGACATTGGAAGAACAGTGCTAACGAGGTCTGTAGAGAGGTGTCATTTTCTACGGGCCACCTGGTGTAAGTTCTCAAATGGTGTCTGTCTCTCTAATCATGCTGATGCAAATTTAGAACGGCAAAACCATCTCCACGAAAGCTCTCATGCATGATGTAGTGAAGAGGAAGGATCCAAGCGTTGAATGTCTCTACGTAAAGACATTCAACAGCTTCATGGGTCCAGAAGCAGGGATCCGTCAGATTTTCCTCATGGCACGCAGAATGGCTCCCTGTCTCCTGATCTTCGAAGATATCGACTCTCTTGTGAACGTCGCTGTTCGCAGTTACTTCCTCAACGAAGTAGATGGACTCGAATCCAACCATGGAATCTTGATGATTGGAAGTACCAACCATCTCGAAAAGCTCGATCCCGGAATCGCCAAACGCCCTAGCCGATTCGACAGGAAGTACTTCTTTGATATCCCAACTCGAGACGAAAGAGTCCAGTATTGCGAGTACTGGCGCAATAAACTCCGCCATAACAAGAAAGTCGACTTCCCTAAGGAGATGAGTGCCCGAATCGCGGACATCACTGGGGATTTCAGCTTTGCGTACATGAAGGAGGCGTTTGTGGCTGCTTTGCTGGTCATTGTGGCTAAGAGCGATGGGGAGACGTATATGAGACATTGGGAGGATCCTTTGAGTGGCAATGTGCTGTGGAAGGAAATTAAGAGACAAGTGGAGAATTTGAGGAAGGAGATGGAAGAGGAGAGTGATGATTCTTCCAGTCTAAATATGAGGAGTGGCATGTGGCCGGCTCTCAGTACCATCCTTGATGATCGGAGCCCACCTACAAGACCTATGGATATCCGTGGCAATGGCATAGAGTTCCGCAGCAGTGCTATGCCACGATATGGGTAGATGGGCGGTTTTGCTTGGTTCCGGGATGGACGGGCGAATAAGGAATGCTAGTAATTATCGATTAGAAATTATGTAGGAAGCACACTGCTACAATGTGCCATGCAAAGGGTATCTTGAACTCCAACGAATCGCTCGAAATGAATGACTATTCGTCATCTAGTATGCTGCTTGCCAGTCTACCGAAGAAGGGAACTTCGCATCTGTCCAGTGTGTCCGCTGAAAAGGGAGTGTCAGCAAATGGTAAATCTATCATCCATTCCCAATGACTTACCATCTCGATATGCCCGCATAGTCAAATAGCCTATCAACACCAGATCTCCTGCAAAGAATGTCCACGAGAGGAATGCCGACCACGAGAAGATCAGATGTAGTACGAAGATAGCTGTGAACAGCAACGCAGACTGCCAAGCATGAAATCTGCCACCATTAGCCTCTTCCTGCCCCTCAACTTCCATCTTTGCCATTAACATACCTCACGTAATCGCTCTTATGCTCAATAACCAGTAACAGTACTCCTCCGGCAGGTGGTAATAGTAGATATGCCAGGCACGCCTCGTAATCCAGTCTTATAGGCAAGCTCGTCTCGAACTCATTCAACCGTCCTCTGCCACTCTCCAGAGCTCTGCCGCCCGACAGACCAGTCCCATCGCTACCAAATGCTCTCGCTGAGCTATCTGCGGGTGCCCATGGGTTTGCGGAAGCTTGGGGTGCATTGAGGGGTGATTGGAGGGGTGGAGAGCGGACAACTGGGGAGAAAGAGCGTCTGCCTTCAATGGGAGGTGGAGAGAGCGCGCGGTTCGTCTCTGGAGATTGATCTTGATAGGGTGCAAAGTCCATGATGAAGTTCTTCTTGTTTGATTTATCTGTGAAGCATAATGGTTCAATTGCAATGAATGATTGAAGCCCACGCGGACATACACGCGAGTTCATCCAGGGTTGAATCCCAAACTAGTTAGCGCAAAAACCTTAATTTTAGTGGCCTTTTGGAAGTCGTCGCGGTTCAGCTTTTTGATTTGGGACGCGACCAGACTGTTAATCCAGACCTCAGAAACCTAGCATCGCGAATTTACCTGGTATCTACACAACATTCACAATCTGCGCAATTCAGAAGGCCATGACAACCTCTGCATCCGCCACCCTTATTTGAATCCGCACAGAGGAAATCTGTCGTCCGCGCATTCCTCCCTTGGAGACCGAGCGCTCATACACATCTTCAACGGTGGTCATGTTATAAACTGCCCATCACAATGACGAGCAAGAACCCACCCCAGTCTTTCATATCGAGCTATGCGCCTCGATTGCGCACTTACGCCAATTCCCTCCTCACACCCGTCATCCAACCTACCACAGCTCTTGCTGCGCCGCTTTCGAGAACAACCAAGAGAGGAACGACAGCTATAAACTACGCGGAGGATGGCTTTGAAGATTACGATGACGATGATGATGAGGGCAGGAGGAGGCCAACGGGGTTGAGAAGCATACGAAGAGATGAAACTGGACAAGCAAAGCAAGATCCTGGCGAGAAGGTTGGGAAAGAAACCACTGTACCCGTGGAGGTCCAGGGAATCTGGAGAGACTGGATGGGCAAGATGCGATCGGTAACAGCGAAACCAGACTTGCAATCCTTTGCCCAGACGGCGTTGCCATTGACCCTGATCCCAATTCGAATCGATCTCGATATCCCAGCTCACACTCCCGCACCACCTTTACCGTTCCCTCAGGGTGGAAATTACTCCCAAATCGACCCCAACTTACCAGCGTATCGACAACAAGAAGTGACTGTGCCATATCGATTGAAGGATATCTTCTTATGGAACCTGCACGAGACATTGACAACAACCGATCAATTTGCACAGGCGATGGTTCAAGATCTTGATCTCCCCAATCGTGGACAGCTGGCGAACGAGATTAGCAAGCAGATTCGGACGCAACTCGAAGAGTATGCTGGTATTGCTCTGCATCCTTTATTCCAGCAGACAGGAGCAAACGGATTGGCGACAACCATACACGGGAATTCAAGAGACGTATCGGCGACACCAGGAGCAAGCGGAAATGCTACTCCCATGCGCAATGGAACGGTTCAATCAAACGGGTTCTCTACCCCTTCAAGAAATATCCCCACCAGCAGTGCTCCGCAACCTGATATCAAGGCTTTGGCGACTGCAATTACACCCGAATCCGACGACTACAATCCAGATGACATGTATCGATGCATCGTCAACTTGAATATCAATCTTTCCAACCACCTCTACACCGACAAGTTTGAGTGGTCACTACTTCATCCTCCAGGAACAGCTGAGATGTTTGCAAAGCAGACCTGCGCTGATCTAGGTCTCCCTGGAGAGTGGGTTCCTGCAATGACACATGCTATCTACGAAGCAGTTTTGCGACTGAAGAAGGAAGCTTGTGAGAGCGGCGGACTACTAGGTGGTTATGGTGGTGAGATACCTAATGAAGCAGCACATGGAGCTGAAGCTGGCTGGAGATACGATAACGAAACCTTGGCAAGCGAATGGGAGCCAAAGGTGGAGCAATTATCTAAGGAGGAGATCGAGAAGAGAGAAGGCGACAGGGAGAGACAGATCAGAAGATTGCGACGAGAGACCGCTAGATTCTCATCAAGCACTGTTATGATGGGTACACCTCAAACTGGCGGAACAGGTGGCTACTTCGATCCTGAACCGGCTGAGGAACGAATGGGCCGAGGGGAGCGAAGCAAGAAGAAGAAGCGATTCAGGAGTTTGAGTCCGTTGGCAAGAGCTGGAACTCCTGGTGGAAGAGGAACACCTGATGTTGGAGGTATCGCTGGTTATGGTGGAGGTGGATCGCTCAATGACTTTGAGAGAAACACGTGGAGATGCTCGCATTGTAAAGTCTGGGGAACTGCTGTTTGGGCTGTTCGAGACGGACCACAAGGGGCTAGAGTAAGTCTTCTATTCATCACTACCATTGAAAATCTTACTTACGTTGATATAGACTCTCTGCAATAACTGCGGCTTTCTATTCGAGCGTGATCGCAAGCTGCCCAGATTTATGAAGGACCTTCACAAGGGAGACGGGCGCGCAATCGATTACCGATGAGCGGACTAACTTGGACTTTCACTTCCTATTGTGCACTTAGGGATGGGGTTTAAATGTTTGGAGTATGGGAGCATATCACGTACGTCACGTGGTAATACATTTGGTCTTTGCTCTTCGTCGTACCGAGAAGGTGGAGATGGAATCGTTGGTAAAGATTTATTGTACAAGTATGGGAGAGCAAGGGCTTTATTGAGTGTAAAGGAACATGAAACCTGGATACTCATAGTCAATAAAATTTGATCAACCTAGTCTATTTGCTCTTCATTGCGTTGAGGATATTGCACCACACAGAGTGCTCCTCCAAAGCTCTCCTCCAAACAATGCATCTCACTCCAAAGGCTGAAACGGATGGAGTCAAATTTCTCTTCGGAGGAAAGGAAAGGTCAATCCTTCAAGGTGGCCCGTGTGAGAATTGGTAGCGTACTACAGTAATTATAGAAATCTCAATCTTTCAGACTTTCTCAAACATTGTCCTCCCTTCCATTTACGGAGCATGTCAGCTACTCGGCCTGCTCTGAAAGCACTGCTCTTTTCTCATTGGCCAACCACGCCCCAGATCTTCACTGTCAGCCTTGCCCCGCTATGCAGCAGGGTGGCCTCCACCACTTCGTTTACAAAGCGCGGTGACACCTTCAAACGTGGCATGAACCCCTCTTCCCTCAATCGACTATCCAGCATTCGACGACAATTCACAATGAATACTCAGGAGCTCAAGAACTTCCTTGCAGATTCACCGCCTAGTACTGTCAGTCTGGTGATCAAGAAGCATTTCGACGCTTTGGATGACAAGCAGAAGCGCTATGCTCATTATATTAGCAGGTATGGCCTGCTGCCTTGTACCCAAGATTCCAAGTTTTCTGTGGAAATGAAAGATTGGAATGTTGTTTAAGGGGGTCAGCTAATGTGTACACAGAGCTGCCTTCACAGGCACACGCATCACCCTCCGCCAAGTCTCCCCCGAATCCGAGCCCATCTACGACTTCATAGTCTCCCTCTACAACACCTGCAACGGTGACTGGGCCTCCCTCCAAAAGAAAGCCGGCATCAGCGACGACGACCTGAAATACTTCCTCGAATACTCTGCTCAATTCCTAGGCAACTGCGGCAACTACAAGGGATTTGGAGACTCCAAATTCGTTCCTAGATGCGAGGAGAAGGCATTTGCTGCTTTGGCTGCTACGTCTCCTGAAGCGGAGAAGTACTATAAGGAGACGAAGGGGGGCATTTTTTCGAGCAATAATGAGGGATTGATGCATTTGGGGTTCTTGGATGATGGACATATGACTACGTATTATCCTGATTCGAAGGGGATTACGAAGGAGGAGATTGGAGCTGTGTCGAAGTGGATGGAGGAGAAGCATCTTCTTCCGGTATGTGTCAGTTGTTTTCTTGGGATGAATTTTCATAACTGATCTTCAATAGGAAAACACCAGACTCAGAAAGACTCCCGAAGGCACTTTCGAGCTCCTGATTGCTTCAGCAGTCACCAAAGTCCCTTCATCTGGTGGCGACATTGGCAAAGAAACTGACTTCGTGTTTGAGAGCGGCCCATTGAAGGGTCACCAGTTGAAGCTGGTTTTCGGGGATCATTCTAAGGAAATGGCCATCATTGCTGAATATCACAGAAAGGCTGCCGAGAACTCGGCGAACGAGAATCAAAAGGAGATGCAGCTGGCATATGCCGACTCGTTCGAATCTGGCTCTCTGGAAGCGTTCAAGACAGCCCAGCGAAAGTGGATTAGGGATAAGGGACCTATGGTAGAGTCGAACATTGGCTTTGTTGAGACCTACAGAGACCCTCATGGTGTTAGGGGTGAATGGGAAGGTATGTCCATAGACTCTATCACCCCAAAATTGCATTGCTGATTTTGAGTGAAGGATTCGCTGCTACTGTCAACCTCGAACGCACCAGAGCGTTTGGCAAGTTGGTCGATAGTGCAGAGTCTATGATCCCTAAACTTCCATGGTCCAAGGATTTTGAGAAGGACAAGTTCTTGAGTCCTGATTTCACTAGTCTGGAGGTTCTATCTTTTGCAGGATCTGGTATTCCCGCTGGTATCAACATTGTTAGTCCCCCATTTTTGTATCAAATTCTTTCAAATCTCCCCTTTACACGCCGCGATTCTCAGCGGAATTCAATCCCTATTACCTCTTTGTCCCCCATTTTAATATTTGTTGAAGAAGCTACCCGTTACTAACTTTGAGACAGCCTAACTATGATGATATCAGACAATCTGAAGGGTTCAAGAATGTCTCCTTGGGCAATGTGCTCAGTGCTAAAGCACCTAATGAGAAGATCCCCTTCATCTCGGAAGCAGATCTCCCGATCTATCAAAAATACCGTGACCCAGCCTTCGAAGTCCAAGTAGGAATCCATGAGCTTCTCGGCCATGGCACAGGTAAACTCCTTCAGGAGACAGCACCTGGCGTATTCAACTTCGACCATCAGAACCCGCCCATCAGTCCCATCACCAACAAGCCCGTCTCAACATACTACAAACCCAGCCAGACCTGGGGCTCTGTATTCGGCAGCATCGCCGCTTCCTACGAAGAATGTCGAGCAGAGTGTGTAGCCATGGCCTTGAGCTGCGACTTCGAAATCCTCCGAATCTTCGGCTTCGGCGACGGAAAGCCGGACATGGATGGCGAAGCAGGCGACGTCCTTTACGCAGCCTACCTATCCATGGCACGAGCCGGCATCGCTTCTCTCGAGCTATGGGACCCAAAGAGCCGCAAATGGGGCCAAGCGCACTCGCAAGCTCGATTCTCCATCCTACAATGCTTCCTATCAGCCGGTCCCGATTTCTGCAAGCTCGACTATAAGAAGGAAGATCTCTCAGACTTGACAATTAAGCTTGATAGGAGCAAGATCACGACGGTGGGACGTAAGGCTGTGGAGGCTTACTTGCAGAAATTGCATGTTTATAAGAGTACGGCTGATGTGGAGGCGGGCACGAAGCTGTATAATGATATGACGAGTGTTGATCCGGAATTTTGGGGGAAGCAGATTAGGGATGAAGTGCTTAGAAACAAACAGCCGAGGAAGGTGTTTGTGCAGGCTAATACTGTGCTTGATGAGAAGACTGGAAGCGTGGAATTGGTGGAGTATGAGCCGACTTTGGAGGGGATGATAAAGAGTTATGCGGAAAGAGATATTTGAGGTGAAAGAGAAAAGGAGAGGGGGGGATGATGATTGAGACGAGCATGAACATGATTGCATGAAGAGCATTAGCTAGGTATAGCATTCGAAAGAACGATTGCTCCCATTTCCTCCTGTCAAGAGACTTGCACAAACTTTGCCACAAATGCAATCTGCTAAACAGAGTCATGTGCATGTGCCTCAAATCCAACTTCCCGATGATCTGGAAACCTGTTGACAATCTTCGCACTCTCACTTTCTTCAGTTTGTACTCGGTTGAACAGTCACAGAGGCCTCCCACCAATTTTACAATCCAAAAAGCATCGGTCTTCGTACAGAGTACTCCTGGTATGGTCCCACTCTGCCGTTTCCTAATGCCATTAGCTACCACAAGTATAAATCACAATCACATCCATAGAGCCCATCATCTTGCTTTGTGATTTTCATAATTGCAAATCTGGATTACAAAGCGCCAAATGCAACTGTGTCCCATGTGCCATGCCCATTCAAACGGATTGCATGCAAATTTCCCACATCCGCAAGTCTACGCCTTCAGACCTCCCACACTACCCCATCCCAATCAACCATTTACCAAACCATTTCGTGTGGTCGGTCACCCTTTCTCAAGCTGAATGAGCTGGCGAGGTATGAGATGAGCATGGGCTCCTTCTTGATCGTAGCGAGGAGAGCCTTGTCGACGGCCTTTTGGTCTGCTGCGCGGCTGCTTGATGGCTTCTTCTTCTGCTCAATTATTAGCCTTGTCCAACTTAAATCTCCGCTTCATATATAAAAGGCCCTTCTTACCTCTGGCTTCTCGCCCTGCTTGAAGAAAGCCTCCTCTCCCTTCTTCTTGTCACCCTTTTCCCGAGCAAAGTACTTGTCACCAGCAACCTCATCAACCTTCTTCTGATCAATACCAGACAGATCCACCTTCTGGGACGTAGCGATAACGTAGCGGGCGTTGACGCGGCGGAGGGGAACACCGTTGACTTTGAAGGGGCCGGTGACAAGGAGAACGCCTTGGCTGAGGTTCTTCAGGAGGATGACGCGCTTGCCGCGGAAACGACCAGCCAGGAGGATGAGGACGGTACCGGGGGTGAGGGAAGTTCGAGGAGTTGAGGTTCGGATGGATTTGCGGACCTGAGAATATATTATTAGCCATGATGCTGGGACTTGGTACCGCGTAGGTGTTGACTGAAGTCATCTGGAGGGCAATTGCGATCGCACACTCCAGAATTCCCACAAGACAGCCAGCAATCGCAGCAGGAGATTTTCTGCTCCTCGGGAGTAGGATAAACCCACCATTTTTGGGACAACCTCATCTTCGGCAGGATACCACTTCTTGGCCTTCTGGGTGTGGTGAGGGACCTCCCTCGTCGACTTGCCGAATTTCTTCTTTTGACCGGCAGGCCTCGTTGCTTCTGGAGTTGCCGACATCTTGACGAAGAACCGATTCGTTGGTTGTTGGTCGGTTCGTTGTTGTCGTTGAGTTCGTAGATGGGAGATTCAAAAGATGAACTCTTGGGGATAAACCTATTCTCTCGCTTAGACCACACACAGGAATTTTTCAAATTGTTCTGGCCTTGAAAGTGAGGAGGGTACAAGGCCGCAAGCTCCGACGTCAGATTTTAACGCTAGTCCAAGTTAATTCCTGGCTCCACACCTCTCGCCGCCTCGCGATTTCCGTTTTGAAGCTCCAGGTTGAAGAGCTTCGTAACATTCACAACACTTGCACGACCTCGTTAACAATGTCTATCTCACCAATAATCACCTTCAAGGCGGGTAGATGTGAGCTTGACGTATGTATCTATTTGCTCAAATCAAATGAGCGGTTAGCTAATATTACAAACAGACATCAAGCCGGCCATACAAAGTCACGCCAGATCCAACACCTGGTTACATTTACCTTTACTCCGAAGATGGTATGTTCTCTACAATATCAAGGCAACAAATCTAATGCTCTGAAGAATTGGTTCACTTCTGCTGGCGCGAACGAAGCAAGGCCATGACGGACGAAGATAATCTCGACCTTGTCATGTTCCCTACGGACGGACACTTCGAACCCTATGAATACAAGACCCGCGACGAACCTACCTCTCGAACCAACGGCCGCATATTCGCTCTCAAATTCTCTTCCTCCTCGCAAAGGCACCTGTTCTGGTTGCAATCAAAACCTCAAGCACGAAATGGCGACCCAAGCTGGTTCAGTCCCCGAGACCTAAAGATCGGCCAGATTGTTGATACCTTACTGCAAGGCGAGGAGGTCAACGTATCGGAGGAAATCGCACAAGTTCGAGGTGGGGGAAACGGCGGCGATGACGATGAGACGATGGAAGATGTTGAGGGCCATGGTGACGAACATCATCAAGGCGGAAGTGGAGGTGCTGGACCAGATGCTACGGGAGGAGATATCAGAGAAGAGGGAGCCGGAGCGCGAGAGGGAGGAGCTGATGGTGGACGAGCGTAGGTCATTCTCTTCGCATTGCATGAGCATTTAGAACCAAGGCGTTTGGTGAAATGGGAGATGAGAAAATGATCATGTACTGCTAGACAGATACATTGTGAATGAATAAGCATTTCATGGAGCTTGGCATCATTATCGAGTGGACTTGTGCTGACATCGTGACCAGTGCAGGCTCAGGACCAACAGATGCTGCTACCGTTGTCCAGAACTTCCTCAACTCTTTGAAGGGCGGCCAAGGCATGCCACAACAACAGGCGCATGGTCAGATGTATACGACGTTAGTAGATCTCCTTCCCACCTCGACTACGATCCCTACCCTCGACTCCGCTTCCCCGGCACAGATCGACAATCTCCTCAGCTACTTGCCACCTACTATTCTTTTGATCGCACAAGCGCCAGCTGGTTCCATTGATGGAATGGTCGAGCCGAATTCCGAGACGACGTCTGCAGCCATTGAAGCTCTAAGTCTTCATCAAAAGAAAGAGATACTGAAGCGGGTTTTAAGGAGTCCCCAATTCCATCAGAGCTTGGGAAGTCTCACCATGGCGATTCGAGATGGTGGCTTGCCGAGTATCGCAGAGGCACTGGGTGTCAAATTACAGAATGGAGGACTGGTTCGAGGAGGAAGCGTGCCGCTCGGTGGGGGAGATGCCGTGGAGGCGTTTGTTGAGGGCGTGAAGAAGACAGTTGAAGAAAAGAAATGAAGGGGATAAGAATGGCAGGTACTCTCACGCATCCTAACTTGTATCACAATAGAAATTCTAGAAGAGAACTGGTTCCAGTTGGTCCGGGGTTACCCAAAATTTGATCAGCTGGTGGCCGAGACTTACCATAAATGTGTTACAGCTCATCAATTGAGCTACACAAATGAAATTCAGTGGTACCAGCTTTATGAATGCAAGTTATCGATTCTGCATTGTATGTTTCTGATAATGCACAATCGTCGGCAAAGAACAATCATTAGGGGTCCAGACAATAGGAAGTGGTCCGTGCACCACTAACAAAGCTAACTATTTAAGGCCGTGAATACAACAATACGATGGTGGTCACGCCTCCTTCCACGCATTCAAACGTCAATAGAAAAGTGTTTTACATATTATGTGCCGTCCCGAGTGACGCTAGAACCGTCCATGGATATTGATGTGCACTTCGACTGACGTGCAGATTGTATCTGATTGGCGAGGTGCAAATATCAAGGTCCAAGCCTTCATATTGTCTAGTGTTTATGGATTTGAATAGAAATATTGTATCACGCCTCGTTCTTTAGAATCCTATGGATCCTATTGATGGGGTGCACAATAGGAATGGGTAGCTATTAGGGGAAATAGTACTCGGCGATGCATCTTTTCGTACTGCATTTAAATCTCATCGTAGATCCTGCTCTTGTACCATCCTGTTCTCTTCTTCCTCTTTTCATACAACCCGTTTGTCTGTCTCGGTTCATTGCTACATTTGAACCCAAAGTCTTTTGATTACGGCGGATTTCCAGAAACTCCTCAAATCATCCAGCAAACGCATTGTTCTAGAATCCTTCGATGCCTCTCCATATTCTGCAGAAGCCTCCCACAAGTACTTGATCCTCGCAAGCTTCCAACCTCCAACGCGTTGTTTTCCGGTACTTTGAGGCATCTCATATCCTCAAGCGTGCGATATCGATCTTTTTCTCCATCTACACACATACATGTCAATGCCAAACACAACAACCATGGCCTTCACACACCCTACCGCGCAAAAGCTGCTCACTAGTACACCATCCCACGCCATCACACCCCCACCAGCCTACGTCCACGATCCCACACTATCCACCACCATCGCCGACTTCGAGACCTCCGAAGGCGATGACGACGAGCGCCTCTCCTCCGTCCACCTACGCATCAACACCCCTCTCGTCGTCAACGGAGACAACAACCTCGTCGCCATCGATCCCTCTCTCGCTGCATCCAAGACCGCGATCGCAGTCGTTAACGCGCTGAAGCAGATGAGCATGGGAGGAAGTGGCGTGCCTATGATCGATGAAGAGGGAAGACCGCGTCCGATTAAGGTTGAGGTTATGGCTGAGACTAGGGTCGAGGGAAGCAAGAATGTGGTGGGTGAGAAGGCTGTTCTTGCGGCTGTTATTGGAGGGGGAGGGTTGAAGAGAAAGGGTAGTGAGAGTAGTGTTGGCAATGTTGGAAGTAAGAGACAACGGGCGGAGAGTGAGCCTGTCGAGGGGGAGGCAAAGCGATTTCGGACTGAGTAAGACGGTAGTTGCATGGACTTAGGTGGCTTGTTAGACTATCGGATCGTCATTCATCATCGACGATATGTTGGAGTTTCAGGCGGAGGTCTAGGCTTATGCTAGGCGTACATAATAGAGGAGGCTTGCTGATGGAGGGACGTTTGAGTTGAAGCGCTGCACCTGTTATTCTACATTCATCGCTGAGCAAGCTATCATTATTGCTTCATCATCACGGCCGAACTGGAGGTTGCTTGCTTCTAGACGCAGTCTTTGGCGTCGTTGCTACTGTACTTGTACAAGTAATGAATGATGACTCTTCTTCATGACTGCCTTGCTCTTGTCTTCCTTGAGCTCGAAGTGATACTTACCTGCGCCAGGCCTTGATCATGAGAGCCCAGAATGGCTGCCGATGGCGCGATCAAACTAAATGAGAGAGCATACTTGAGTCTTTCCTATACACAACTACTGCTCTGACCTCGCCATTCCCCTTTCCCAAGCGCGGTCTCTGATGATACTAATCTAAGACCGAGCTCTCTCAACCTCCCATATTCTCCCCCGTTCCTTCCCTCCATCCTCGCCTATCAAACGCTGCCCCCTGTCTCGGCCTTAACCGTCCCAACTCTCAACAACCTTATCAATTAAAATACGCAAGTTTTCCTTTCAACGACCAGGAGTGACGATCGTTCAAAGAATTCCTTCATACTCCGATTGTCTAAGTACTTTTGATGACGTGATCACGTTCGCTTGTTCACCGTTCATGCGTCTGCAACTCTGTCTGACTAGCCCTTCAACAAGAACTGAGGCGGCCATTGTATGAATGATCCCCGGGAATGGTATCGGTGCTGTTCTATTCCAAACGTGAACAAGGGAGAGGTCTTCGAGAGAGATAAGCCCTCTTTATATATATATATATATATTATTTTGAAGATTTGGAGATTTTGGGAATATTTTTCTGGCTACAGCGAGAGGAGACGGACAATTGAGTTTCCCCGAGTTCTGTCGAGTCGGTCGAGGTTGACTCCCAGCATCCGCGCCTTCAAGTGCTCGCAAGAGTACCCTTAGGTAAATCCTTGACAATCTCTGCTCCTGATCTTTGAGTACATTTTGGACGCAATTGAAGACCACATACCTCCCTACCCAAAAAGGATAACTCCCGGAGATATTCACGTGATAGTCAGCAATCACATGGCTTACAAATCCGCTCCGCCAACCAAATCGAAGACGGAATCTTTCCTCGCTGGGGTAACGTCAGCCCGCATGTAGTCTTTCCTTACAAATCCATTCTTTCACGATCGGGGAGTTTTACAATATGTGCCCGAAGGACTTTGCGTCGTTGTTCTTAGCTTTATGGATGAAGGATTGCAAATTGAGGGTTTGTAAGGGGTGCGGAATTTCAGACGGAGAATTGTTTAGAAAGATAGTTGAGCATAGAGCGAAGAGCAAGAGAATATAAAGAGGAGGTACTGACCGTGGATGAGTATTTTCTTTCGGCATCACACAGTCGAGGTTCAATATTTCAATCGTCCCATCAAGTCAAACTTTCAGTCTCAATCATCAAACCTTTCATCTGTTCTAAGAAACCAGAATCTTTTAGAACATTGTCAATAATGGCTTTCCCATCCTACACAAAGACCTTTCACAACGAAGCCTACCCCGCAATTGACCCCACTCGCCCGGAGCTTTCGACCAGTGGAAAAGTCGTCTTCATCACCGGCGGTGGTTCAGGAATTGGACCTCGCATCACTCACGCATTCGCCACGTCTGGATCCACGAAGATCACCATCATCGGCCGAACAGAGTCTGCTCTCCTTTCCACCAAGAAAGAAGTCGAAGCCCAACACCCTGGCGTCACAGTCTTAACCTTTAAAGCGGACATCGTAGACGCAGAGGCAGTCAATAAAGCCTTTGCAGAAACCAAGAAGCAGTTCGGTCCCGTTGATATTTTGGTTTCCAACGCTGCATATCTCCCAGATGTCGTCCCATTGGCGAAGACAAACGTCGATGAGTTTTGGAAGGGATTCGAAGTCAATGTCAAGGGAAATCTCATCCTCTCACAAGCTTTCCTAGCCAATGCTTCCGAAAAGCCAATTTTGATTTCCATCAACACCGGAGGGGCTCATGCACCGCCCATGATGCCCGGTATGGGAGCATACGCTGTTAGCAAGATTGCTGCTTCGAAGTTGATGGATTATCTTGGAATGGAGAATCCCAACGTGCGAGTGATGACCGTACATCCTGGCGTGGTGAAGTCGCCGATGAATGACAAGAGTGTGGAGGCTGGTTTGGTGCTGCCGTATGATGATGGTGAGTTTGAATGCGTTTGCTGATTGGATGAATGCTAATAATCCATAGTTGAGCTTGCAGCTTCCTTCATCGTCTGGTCCGCCAGCCCAGAAGCTGAGTTCCTGAAGGGCAAATTCATCTGGTCCAATTGGGACGTGAACGAACTCATTGCAAAAAAGGAGGAGATCGTGTCGACTCCTCAACTGACCAATGGCTTGATTGGATGGGGATACTGAGCACTCTTGGCGGAACGTATTTGAATGAACATTAAGCGGCAATAATTGTGTATTTCATGAAGCAGAATAAATGAACTTTGCAAAGTCTTGATCATAGACTGCATTTCCTGACCCTTTCGTTGAATTCTCCTTCGTTGACTGGAAGCATTCGGAAGACCGCAACTCGCGTGAGGAATTGGATGAATTTGTTAATCAACTTTCTTTCACTGGAATACAGTATTAGCATTACAAGCCCGCAGACACAAGAACAATCCCCTTGGCATAACGCTTCAAGTTCCCAAGACTGATGGTCGTTAACGAGGCTAATCGTCACCCCATATCTCAAGAGCCAGCAGACGCTTGAGTGCCATGTGTCCGGATTCTCGAGGCCCAATCACCCATATGGATTTGGCGATTCGAAACTTCAACAGAGTCTACCACAGAAGCACGAGCCTGAATCGCTCACTACGGTTCAGTGATTGAGCTCGACTCCTGAGGACTTTGATAAAGATGCGCCTATCCAAAATGCCCGGTCGCCGAAACGTGTGAATGCTCAACAGCATATATCCTCAGAAACAGGGAGCTTGAGTACCTTGTAATTCAACCATATAAGCTTGGGACCATTCAGGAAATGGGGATATATAAGATTCAATACCGAAGAGCTTTTCACAGCCTTTTAAAAGGAGGGCTGCGCTCGCTTAGAGGTCTACGCACGTGACCCACTAGCTCCCACACAGATTTGGGTTTTCGAACTTTTATTTGGCGGCACCTGGTTTGAGCGACATCGAATTTCAACTTACGCCATCTACGACAACACGATTCGGTCAAAATGAAATATATTCATTCCAGCGAGACCTTGACAGTCCCCGAGGGTGGTGAGTACCATTATATCCCCAGCGCTGCGTGCGAATGGCTCTCGAAGTGGTGGAAAAGGGAAATTTCGAGATGGCGCATTGGAAGGACTGGAAGATTGAAGAACACCTACTAATCTGCTTCGCACGAAATAGTCAAGGTCAGCATCAAGTCGCGACTTGTCACCGTTGAGGGTCCCCGAGGTACGCTCTCCATCAAAATATACAGGCAGGAGGACGGTAGATATTGACGGAGAAATCTAGGCAAGCTCACGAAGAATCTGAACCACTTGGCAGTCAACTTCTCCCACCCAAAGAAGGATGTCATCAATATCGAACTCCACCACGGTGCGCGAAAGAACGTTGCTACCCTCCGAACTGTCCGAACCATCATCAACAACTTGATCATTGGCGTCACCAAAGGCTTCAAGTATAAGATGCGATACGTCTACGCACATTTCCCCATCAACGTCAATGTTGACAAGAACGGCGAGACTGGATTGTATGAGGTTGAGATCCGGTATGTTGCTATCCGTATTTGAAGGAGGAGTTGGGTGTGGAATTTTGGGAGCTGGGATTCAGAGAGGGGGCTTGGGAATATGAGTGAGGGCAATGGCTGACAGAGGATGCAGAAACTTCATTGGCGAGAAGATTGTCCGAAGAGTCGTTATGCAACCAGGTGTCGAGGTGGAGCCTTCAAAGAACCAAAAGGATGAACTGCAATTGTGGGGCAACTCCCTTGAGAACGTCTCACAATCAGCCGCCGACATCCAACAAATCTGCAGAGTACGAAACAAGGATATCCGGAAGGTAAGGATACACACAAACCATATAATCTCACATCAATCACAAGTTTGAGAGCGATCGGAATCTTGGGACATTTACTGACTTTTGGAAATAGTTCTTGGACGGTCTGTACGTTTCGGAGAAGGGCAATGTCGAGGATGCTGCATGAGCGCAGATCGGGTTCTTTTCCTTGCTTTCTTGATGTCCTGGAGCATACGGGTTACTTTGCATGTTAGGTAGCAAGGTGCTCAGAATGAACTTCTTGCAAATCAAGCCTCTTCAAGATGGGCTCACGCAGTGACTGTGGAAGAGAAAAGGGAGAACATCTACGCCATTGATTGTCCCTTGATCTTCACGATGATATCGACTTTGAACGACGGGTGAGGAACATGGGCTGGTTTCCTGGACTGAATTACCAAATAATATCTTGTCCTTTTGGCCGTGGAGAATGTTGGTAGTGACATTATTTTCGCTGCTTTCGGCATAGACTTTTGAGCAGCACTCAATTCCAAGTAATGGAGAAGTCTCCCAGCCCTCTCTTTCCCCGCTTAATCTTGCACATCCAAATCCTGCAAAAGAACAAGATTCCAAACACGTTTCGATCCCTCACTAGAAGCAAGTCCACAAATTGTCTCATTCTCAGCATCTTAAGCAAGTACTCAACTTTCAGAATCACGCCAATCTCAGCTTGCCCGAGACTGGTTGAAAAACAGAGCGGGAGACGGCGACGAGATTCTGCTAGGCCCATTCTTTACTGGTCCTTGGCACTGCGAGATCTTCTAGATCTCATCGTACAGCTTTACTAACCAGAGTACCCACAATTTCTTGTCATCGACCTCCTTTCTGTTGTCGAGTCCCTTATTCTCGTCTTTATGTTTCGCTGATCTGTAAACTAAGCCACATCCGGCGATGCAGACGGTGCAGACAACAACAGGTCACCAAGAAATCAGCTCTAGAAAATGAGAGAGTTATGGGGAACTTGAGGCGAAGGAGGGTCCCAGGAAGACGGGTCAGTCAGTGGCTGAAGTCTGATTGCATTGCTAGTTTAAATGGTCTGGCACGTGATAGCTTATATCGGAAATTCCATGCCACTTTTCATTCATCTCTGAAAGCTGGAAGATGTAAAGTCGCGTCTCTGTGTTAGGTTTCGTCTAAGAAGCTAGTATATTCAACTAGCACCAAACCCACAACATCGTTCATCTCATCGAAAACGACACCGACATTGATATAAAAAGATGCTGCAGTTGTCAAACAGGAAGTTCCATAACATCGCTGATATCATCAATACCAAAAAGCATGGGCAAGGCAGACACCTATGACTGGAGTCTGCACCAACTCATGCTAGAGGAAAGCGATTTCCCGTTCAGCGGGGAACATTGCACACACCGTTCCTTCTGCCTCCTTGTCCGAAGCAATGCTAAAAGTCGGTAAGAAAGATGATATGACAATGAACACGCATTTGACAATGATAGAGTTGTCAACAACGATAATTGGATTCTGTTCGGTAACCATGATTAAGGAAAAGCTAGTCAATCCAAATTCAAAGAACAGAGTTGTCTGCATTTTCCTGCGCATAACTGTTTAGAAGCAGGTTTAGAATCGAAAGCCTGTCTTTTATGTTGTGGTAGTACCAGGAATGTCTGAGGGAAACTTTATGTTGCAAATTGGGTCTCCTAGTAAAGAGCCTTAAAGTCACAAGTCACCACAAGCTCAACTTAAACGGCACCTTCTTGACACAGAGCAAAACGCTACAGTATAAAGTGCAACGAGAGTTAGGAAGCAAGAATTTAAGGATATCTTGCATTCTCAAATATCAATGGCATCTAGTTTGGGCAAGGAAGCAGCCAAGAGCATTCCATATAGTCAGCTTTCATCACTTTCATTGTTTTTCCTTCTTCAAACCTCCCATCTTCAGCTACCTTCAGATACAGATCAATATCTTTTCAATACCCTCATTATCGTAATACTGATCGAGAGGACTTTCCATATCTCCAGCATTATCTTGCTATTGGCAATGAACTCCAGACGAGCGGGAGAGTCGCCATTCACACCAATTTCTCGTCACCAACCCCATTATCGCTGTCGAGGTTAACATCCTCGTCCTCGCATTTTCACAGGCTCGTGGTCGTGGCAAACCTACCGAATAGCATCTGCCGCTTCTTCTGGAGGTGAAAAGGGGCCAGTGAAGAGGCTGACGAAGTACTTGTATCGTCGTATGGCGTGCGTGAAGTTATCCGTAAAATTTTCATGGTTACAGCCGCGTGGGGCCATGATCGCGTTTGCGTGAGGTTCTAGAGAAGGAACTCAGGTGAGTAGCTGAGCGTGGAGGGAATAGACATGCGTGATTGAAGCCGGGCCATATCACCAGGAGATACTGAGGGCTGTTTGGTTGTGCTATACACCCCTTTAAGTTAACAACCGCGCTCTCTAGTTGAGACTTTGTTGGAGCGAAGTTTTATGAAGCAATACTTTACAGGAACCTGGCACTGCCAGAGTCTCCACATCTCATTGCCCCTCCTTACTATCAGTAATAAAAGCCAATCTCACTTCTCGCCCTCATTGGCCACCTTCGCACCAGAGGCAAAGGACGTCCTGGTTTATTTTCCAGAAAGAAGGATCAAAAAAGGAACAAGATCATTGGGAGATTTGCCAGTGCGGGGTTTGAATATGAGAGCATGCTGTGCTTGCTAGCTCGATTCAGAGGTACCGCTGGCATGTAGTTGGCAGAAAGATTTCTCGTTGGCTCGATTTCGTTGTCGACTGTGCTGCTGTTAGTTATTGCGTTTTGCTGAGACGTAGAGATGTAGGGAGGGGACGGTGCAGACGCAGTGAAGAGCATTCACTGTCTCACCCGGGCGTGAAAGGGGAGCAAAACTGCCAAACATAACTGACCAAATTCGAAGTTTCATACCTGGGCTTGAAAATTGTGAATGGGAGGTTCAATTTATAGCCTATTTGGGCTTGCCATGCACTTTATAAACATCTGGAAGCGGGCAACATCGCTCTCCCGTGAACATCTTTTGGAGAATGTCTTCTTGGGCCAAGAACATCTTTGAAATTCCAAACATCATTAGAACTTCTCATTATTCTATGGCAGTAGGACAAACTAAAACGTAATCCCGGCATCTAGAACTCTCAAGAGAACCAAAACTTAAACAGCCCCACAGGGTGACGATAGAGAAGCCAAAAGGCCTAAACAGAGAGGTTCCTTAATTAATCTAGCTGGCTCTTTTTTAATATAATAAATAATTTTTTTTTAGATTATAGTGCTTGATATCTACGTGTTATTTCACCTCAATCCTCACCTCGTTTGGTGCGCGCTAAGCCGCTGCGCACGTGATCCCTCGCCGCTTTTCTCACCCTCGCTTCACCTCATTCTTACCCCTCCTCACCACCACTCACTTCTGCTCACCTTTGCTCACCTCTGCTCACCTACCCCTAGCAGCTCGACCTCTGTCATCCCTAGTGTAGTGCTAGAGCAGTAGACTATCCTAGCAGTGCGATTCTTAAGATAGTCAACTTCTGAGAAGTGGCCTGGAAGGCAAGATAGGTTCAATTACGACTATTCAAAGCTAAGGAAAGAAGGGCAGAAGTTCAGAGACCCCTGGCTTCATACAAATATCTAATCAACACACTAGAGACCGCTGCGTTGCCTAGCAACCGATTCCCTCCCTTTCTTTCCTCACGTGACCCTAACCGTACGGGCCATCCGTACGAACCGTGACAAGAAGGACCAGGGGGTTCTGAACGGGCTCTAAAGGTTAGAATGGGTCCTCTAGTATTAGTATACGTTCTCAAACCATCTCCCTTGCTTTTACTCTTAATGCTATCACAAAGTTAGGACTGGAATTCTGCCTTACGATTCATGCTTTATATTGGCTATAAGGTTAAGTAGCACGTGATAATGGCGCTAAGACGAAAGAGGCAGGTTGTATTGTCAGCTGTAAGGCTTGATCAAGCAGTAGTGAAAAGACAATTGAATTTGAACTTGGAGATGCTAAACTACTTGAATCAGGAGGGTTATTATAACTTGCTTTGTACAGCTTAGATCCTGTGACAGTTCTGGTGAATGTCACGTGGTTCTTACAATTTGTAAGAACCTCGCTTAGATCATACGCAGTCGGGATTTTCCTGAGACGTAACCTGATCATGCCTAGCAACACGCAACTCACAACTCACACGTGAGTCACACACCTTATTGGGAGCCTAGTGTATTAGCGCGTTCTGGAAATATATCAGACTTCATGTACTCGTAGAACCTTTTCCTTCTCTCCTTAGCTTAGTATTTTCATCAATACAGCACCTTCTGCACAGAGCCTCAATTCGTGAGACTCCATTGTGTAGAGCTGTCACAATATTTAGATTAAAACTTGGTCTATTTGCATTATTAATATCAAATCAAAATAATTAGTAGTTATTTAATAGTATTGTTTTTAGATCGCAGTAGGCGCATGTTTGCCTCAGATTTAAGGCGCGACATCGGATAGCCCCCAACTCTTTAACATAATCTCGGAACGAAAGTAGCTATACTAGACTCCTCTTAGATATGGCCTGAGAACCTGGGTAATTTATGCTCTAAGTAGATACAAAGGGATGCAAAGGTTTTCTGGGTTCATGGGTCTGGCATGTGATTACGCCTTATGTATCACATATTCAATATAATCAAGAACGCCTCTAGACTCATTGCTGATGTTGTGATGTGGCTGCATCAGCGATGCTTCGATTTCCTCAATATCTGGAATGGGTCGCCTCTCATAATTCACAGGCCCATCCGAGATAGAATGCGGAACAAACGCCGAGCAGTTTGTAGTGATCGGCGTTGTATCTTCACGTATACCCATTCCTGCAGGTTCGCCATCCACGAACCAAAGGCCCACAACGGGGTATTGCGAGACGTTTCGCACATCCTTGAACTCTGGCAGCAGCGCGAGCTCTTGCACGACGTATCCTTCTTTGCCGTACTCTCCGGTTTTCGCATCTTGGATCACCTGGCCGTCTGCTTGCAAGAGGATATCGGCGCCTTCGCGGGCAAAGATTGGCTTTCGTGCGAATTTCGTGAGGGATGCAGGTGCCTCGTTCTCAAAATAGGTGGGGAGGAGCCATTTGGATCGCGGGTCATCCTTGAAGAGGTCCCAGAGAATTGCAAAGATGGCCTTGTTGCTCCACAGCATTTTGTACGGTGCTTCGATCCATATAGTCCCTCCGATGTACTCTCCGGCCTCGTTGCACTGGCCGATCGTGTCCATGTCTTTGAAGCACGCCTCCCCAAAATCTTGTGCGACCATCATCTCCCATGGATAAAGTTTAAAGATAACATCGATATGCTCGTCCTCCTTGTCATAGAAGCGCCCGTCTGGGGCTAAACCAACGTCTTCTATGAACAACATTTTGGTGCACCATCCCGCCTGCTCACACGTGTCTAGCAAAAGAGTAGTATTCATGGTGTCCTCTCCCGAATGATCTCCGGATCCAACCGCAAAATGCACCTTGACGCGATGCCCCAATTTCTCCTCGATCAGCGTCAAATTCCTCTTCCATGCCTTGATGAGATACTCGGTGATAGAGTTGAATTGGTCGTTTCCATGTCCTGTCTGTTCCAGCCAGAGCCACTGGGTGGATGCAGCTTCTACAAGTGACGTAGGTGTGTCGGCGTTGAACTCGTAGAACTTCGGCACGCGTAGCCTCGGGTCCTGATGGTCAAGGCCTCCAAAACAGATGTCAAAGCGTCCATAAACGCTTCCCCAGGTGGGCTCGCGGTCCCACGACTCCTTGATTTGCTGGAGTGCAAATGCAGGAATTGCCATCTTGTTGGTGATTACCTCATGGTGCTCCACAAGATACTCGGCAGCCTCGCAGCACATGGCGAAGACATCTTGCCCGGCTTTTTCGAGCAGCTCAATTTCTTCGCCGGTAAAGGAATAGTATCGATCATCTGGCCAGTAGATGTCTAGTAGGCCGTCTGGATTGGCAAGCTTAGCATATACAAGGCCTTGGCTTTGCACAAGCCGCGTTGCGTTAGGCCGCTTTCCCACAGGAACACGTCGCATTTCTATTACTTGTCGGGCCCCAGTTTTGCTGAAAGGTTCTTGTATGTAAGTTGCTCAAGATGTTCTATTGAGTCTTCTATGCAACTATCCGAACGAGTGACTTGAGACAAAAAGGAGTGGACGTGTCTATTTATCTTTCTTAACACTTTAACCCAAAGCAAGAAATGCGCATAACATCCGGAACAGCCGTGTCTCATCCTCTTACATTTACTGCGACATTGCCTCCTGAGAATAACTATATTCAGAATATGCAAGAGGATAATGTAACGTAGCCTAACCCGGGGGTTAAACTTGAAACGTGCTTCAATCGTTGGGTGTTGACTGATATACTAGAAGACTAGATCACGAAGTGTTTTTGAAGTTCGCACGTCACTAGTATTATGGAGAATACTGTATTGAGTTGAGCACGAAGCTCCTATCTACTGGAAATAAAGAGAGTTATATAGACCTTCGTGTTATCGTGGATCTCTCCCTGTCAGAAATAGAGGTGATGGCAGCGGTAGTTCAGTGTGTTCATTGATGTCTGTATTGATGTGTGTCGGATACGGGAGAAGGTTAAAGACTCGATTGGACTCTAAAGGAGAGCGAGGAGAAAGAGAGAGCTATATACAAGGGGGGAATGAAATGTAGGCCTAGCGTAGTAGCCTAAGACACTAATCCATCTGACAATTTGATTGAAGAGATTTTCCTTCTAGCTTCACTGATTACATAAGCATTTCCCGACACCCCGATCCCCATGATCCATCACGTGACTTAATCCCTAGCGCCCGTAAATCCCAGCTTATGGTAATCAGCAGATCCCGACCCTCAGGCTTACGGGTCGTCTTAGCCACCAATTGGGGCGCGGCCGCCAGAAGTTTCCTGCGGATCTCTTCTTCCAAAACCACGGCGGGTAACAGTGCCAGTTGCAGGCAGCCCAGCGGCCTGGCGTGCGGCGGGGTCCGAACTGTCGATTTTCCGAGTAGGCTGCTCGGTGAGTTGGGTACCAACTGGCTCACCAGCCGTGAAAGGGCCCTGGACCAAAAAAAAGGTTGCAGCGTGGGCTGTGCCGTCGCAGTTGCTTGGTTGGACGACCTTCTCGGTGTTGTCGACACAATAAGTGACGCCCGTATTGGTATCTTGTGCCTGGCACTTCGTAGCTAAGAAGATAGCAGATGCGAGTTGCAAAGCCGGGAGAGTGATGTACTCTCGCTTCATATTGACGGTGTTTGTACGATTTGATTCGAGGAGGTTGTCAGAAAAAAATGCTTAGTTGTTGATAGTCAACCCCTTAGGGACGGGACGGAAAGATTGCTCTTTTATCTTCACTGCGGCTATCCTAGCCGTAACAGTAGCTTATAATTATCTTTAAACTGTTAAAAGATCTTGTCTTTTATTAAAAAGCTTCTTGCAATTAACTTTTAATGCAAAGATACTCTCTCCCCCCTGGTTTAAAGGTTAAATTTTTCTAGCAGGTTTCATACAAACTATTAACCTTTAAACCGGGGGGAGGAGAGTAACAAGAATTTTACATACTACAAGTACAGTTGCAAAATCGGTTTCGTCCTATTTTAACCGAACAAATTGTGAGCACAGACCGCATCAGCCACTTCGTGTTTGCCATCCTCATGCATTAATGCACTAGTGTGTTTAACACAGTAGTACCTTGTATGCTATCAATTTCGACACTCCCTCATGTTTACGTGAGGCCTACTTTTGCGGTTGTCCTATTCACTGAACGTATTCGGCCAAAGACCTTACGCTCGAGGCGCAAACGAAGGGCTGTCTTGCAACCGTATGCAGACTTCAACGCTCCACCTAAGTGCAGCTTAAAAACTCTATCCTCTATACGAAGCTATATCTTATGCCTGGGGCCCGCCACTGGATAAATCACGCCAGTTGTCATAGCGCCGAGCAGACGGGACATTAGCACAATCCTTCCTCGGCGTAACTCCCTTGCTACATAAATGTCTCGACAAGAACTATATCCTTTTACTAACAGAGCTTGCGCCGAGATAATTCTACCTGCTTTGCTTGCTTGCATAACTCTCTTGATACTTCAGCAGAAGCCTAAACCGTAATACAGCCATTTTCTAGGCGTAACCTCGATTGGTGCATGAATTACACGAGAGTCAGTAGGCACAGAAGCTATCCAACCACCCCACTATCAACGTAATGCGTCGAGATGAATCTGCCTTGTCTTGTTTCGATGATCTCGGCACCTCGGGCACGGGACCATGGTATAAACCATGTTCCTAATGCAACTTCGCATTTGCATGGATTCCACGCTACTCAAGTGTCGAATTGCTTAAGAGAAAGAAGAGCTATTGTACATAAAAGGGGGAAATGAGCTCTGGAACCTGGCGCAGCGGCCTGAGGCACTCTCTGACATCAAGAAGTGTCGTATACCTTACAGCGCTTAGTTAGCTACAGCGATGTGCCGATGTTGCATGATCTTGTAGTACCTTGCTTAATAAAATCACTAAAAGTTGTATTCCCCTTGCTTAGTGCTAGGAAGGCCGTTCATTGACTTGCATGAATCATAGAACGCAAAGAGGGAGCCCTAGACGTTAACGGGCCCCAAGATTCGTACTGCTTTTTGTGCCATCTTTAACAGTCGTATAGAACCATTTGTTACCTGGCATAATGGAGTAGTTAGTTGTATAATTAAGTGCGAGTTCTTCTAATAGAGAAGCTAAACAACTGCTAGCAAATTGAGGTTATACACTCGTATGAGATGACGTTGAGTTGGTAATGTTCGCTAAACTATGAAGCTGTACTACTAGTCACGCGCGACTAAGTGAGAAGGATCCAAAATGAGCTCTCAGAACAATCCTTGAACCATTTTCTAATTTTAGCCAGCGACAGCAATTTGTAGCCGAGGAGTCGAAAAAGGTCCCTTGGCCCAATAGTACAGGCCCAGTTCACCATTGCTTACCTGCTTCCTGTTTCGCCTCACCTTACTTACCTTTGCCTCCACCCTTACTCACCTTAACTCATCCAATATTGCTGATAAAGCAGCCTGCTCACCTTTCGGAACAGAAACAGATTTTCTTTATGTCAAGATCGGCGTGTGATAATCGGCTGTTATAGGAGCGTTGCGACCAAATTTTTGTCCCTGCAGGGCTAAGCGACTGATTAGCCGCCTTTCGATGTTTGCACTCTAGTATGCAAACATGCGTCGTGATTGGAGACGCGGGATTCAGAAAGCCGAACCAGTAAGCCTTGACTTCGCATGCATTTGGGGCCTCCAACCGTCAAACCGACACTCAACGCACTCAAGTGGCAACCTCACTGTGCCTAACGAGACTCCCAGTAATGGAAAATGAAATTTCTATGTTTATGTTTCATACAATTCATCTAGCTGATGGATATCACGGAGCAGTGAATCGAACTTTAATGACAGAAAATCCCATTTCTGCCTTCGTTTCGATTGTGCTTCCTACCTAAAATACGATAACATGTCCTCCCCGAGCTGTCAAAGAATTTTTGGAATCGCATACTAGTGTGGGAATATGATATTACTTTTATGACTTTTCTGGCTTTTATTTATCTCAATGCCAGTACGACATGTCGTCTCTTATCTTGGGCGCGATGGTCTTCAGATCAAAATTACAGAGTAAGCCCGCCGAAAGCGAAGTCCAGGTAAAGCACAAACTGGAAGACAAGTCTGGGATTGTCGAAGAGAGATCTAAAGAAGGGAACTTCATGTCGCGCTCAGAGACAGCGAAAGCCGTCCCCAATACCATTTCGGACCGAGATGCACCTTTGAAAGTGAAAAGCGAGCCGCCTGGAGTGTATTCGGAAGACCCGGCGTGGGATTATTCGAAACCTCATCGTCCGTATATCACCTCAATCCCGTTCCGCCTCAAAGAGGCTACATCGCTATTCAAAAAGAATTGGGCGACTTTGGGAGCAGAAGCAGAATACTCAGTGGGAGCAGAAGCAGAATACTCATTGAGAGCAGAAGCAGAATACTCAGTGGGAGCATGTTATGCACCAAGACAAGCAGCATCGAGATTAGAAAGGGAGGATTTGAGTGGGATATACTTAACACCTGCTGGAGTCGACTTTTCGTCTGAGAGGGGCCAAGGCGAAACAGAATTGACTACAGACTCAAAAGATGCTGAGAGCAAACGAAGGGAAATAAATCGGGCCATAGATCCGAAAGATGCTTTGGAAGTATCCGCTACAACGCAGGCAACGGACATTTTTGAAATCCCTATATGTATACCACCCGGAACAGGACCGACCATAGACCCTAAAGAAGCTTGGAGACCATCCAATTTGGAAGCTGAACTAGCCGATAACTTTGCAGTGGCGAATGCTGAGAGGAAAAGAAAGACGGATGAACTTTTGTTAGATCTTAGTGCCCGATTCGAAGAGGGGATTAGGGACTGCAAGCTCCCTTGTTGTGCACATAGGATGTGTGAAACTAAAAATAGTGAGTGAGTTGATCGCTAGCACGCTCAAAGCTGACACTTTACAGCTGGATCTGTAAGGGAGATGTCTCAGATCGTTGCTACCGTTTCGATTCCAGTCGAAAGGGGTGTTCAGGATCTCTCGGATAAGGGGAGCATCAGCCAGCCACCACTGATGACTGGGGAAGAGGGTGTTGATGCCGCAAAGAGTGATAAAGCACTAATTAGATGTGAGGAGCAAGGCTGCGGCAAGGTGTTCGACCATACCTGGCAATACAAGTCTGTTGCCTTTCCCCTCAATCCAACCCATCATCATCCTTTTCTAACATCGCTAGTCATCATGCGAGATGCCATAAGAAACCTCAAAGTTGTCCACATTGCGGGTTCAGTTGCAGCCTGGCAAAAGATTTGGGACGTCATATTAACACTGTCCATGAGATCGAGACAGTGTACTACTGCTCTGCTTCAGGCTGTAAATATTCGGGTGACAGTGCTCAGAGGAAGTTCTTCAAGAGAAAGGATCATTGGATACGACATATGCGGACTCAGCATGCTGTTCTTGATGAGGGGGAGAAGGATGACGGTAGGTTGGTGCCTGATGTACACGGAACGTGGAGCAAAAGTGAAGCTTCGGGATGACTTAAATAACTCGAACGATTGAGAAATTGTGGACTGCCCGGTAACTATAGCAGCTAAGAAAATCACTGAAAGTTAGTAAATTAAATCACCGTAGCCGAGACTATCTCATCGAGGCCATGGGGAAACAGGTTACCTCAAAATTCAGAGTTTAGGGTGGCAATTGAATTCGCCGTGAGCGGGATGACTTGTGGCATCCCTCACCAGAGTTCTACTGAGGTTGATTGCGGGATACCGCGCCAGCATTAAATGGAAACCTGCCAAAGATTTCTCCGGTAATCAATAGCCCTAAAATAATTTGGGACTCAAGCAAAATCGGTTCGTGGCATCAATCTTCCTGTCTGAGATATAAGGATAGAGTTTCAATCAGCTATGGCTGACTGGCGACATTCCAATCTCACCCTCTCTCTTCAAACTTCCCTTGCTCTCCATCATAACCGTTGACCGATATCGATCAGTCGGCTCGATCTTCGTCAACGAACCCATCCCTCTCCAACGAGGAACACCCAAGCAGTACCCTACCCGTACGACAGTCAATCAAGATACTCCACGCAAACCTGAAATCTAGCGAAATTACACACCTCTATTCCTAACGGCATCCAACGAGACCAGTCAATAGTACTTCACGACACCGAGCTCGCGAGTACGCCCCCAGTCGAGCATGGGCTTCCTATTACAGAAGAGCACTATCGCAGAGCAAAGGCTGTCCACTTCATTATACAAACCAGTATCCTGCTCAAGCTTCCACAGTTAACGCTTGCAACAGCAAGTGTCTTCCTCTACTACTTCTATATGCGCTATATCATAGTGCCTAAAAGAGGAAGGTTACATCACTACGTCCGTTCCTCCCTTTCTATTATCCTTCCCCCTTATTAACCCCAAAGCTAGAAGCTCCCCCGCTCCTAGTCCTACACAGATCCTAAATCAAGACGGTTTCAAAAGCAATTACAATATTTGCAACCTTTGAACCGGACATCACAGCTACTTCCCCCTTTCTCGTAACTAAGACCGACGTGTTATCACTATTGCAAAGATCGCCTAAAAGGACACCTCCCTTATAATTGATAGGCAATCAAAAAGAATACTGGCAGTGGCATGACAACGTCCTTGTTGCAAGGAAATTGTGCTCGAATATCTCACCTTCGACGCCGTTCTATAATCACCCTACAACTTTCTCTATAACTTCCTTTAAGAACTACAAGTAGAGGATAATAAGCAGCTACACTACGTGGCGTAGACATTTCTGAATGATAATTGCTTCACAAGGATGTGTCTAATGATCCTCCGAAGGATATTGCGTGGCGGCAGTATATTTCGGAGTAAAGGGTACAGGGACACAGATACTACATGACAAGAATAGAGTACTATGGTGGGAAAGGCTTGGAGGAAAGTCGGGTTTAATTGTAAAAGCTGTGGGGTTTATATACAAGTTCGATACGGAGAATCCACTCCGAAGAAATGACAATCCTTATGAGCAATCACTAGCTTCATTTGGGAATAAAAAGCATCTGTATAAAACAGAGGAAGGAGCTATATAGGGAGCATTAGGCAGACACCGAGACAAGAGGATCAGGCACAGTTGCATCGCTCGCAGAATGGTTATAGTCAGCAAGATGGCGATGTGGAGAGACAGCCCCTGTTCCAACCGTCATGTCGTACTAATTCTGTCATCTTAGACACCCTGGCGACGTCAATAACTTTAATGACTATCGGAGTCATCCCCTAGAGCAATGGTGCTCTATGATCACAGCTATTGGCTCTATTGCCAATCGAATCGCGGATCCTCTTGAACAATTTGCTTTCCGGTCTTTTGAGCTTGAGACATCGGTTTATAATCCTGGCCTATCAACCGATCGACTTCTACATTATGTGCTTCTTCAGCATGAGAAGCGATTGGGAAACACCAAAATTCCTACTATCAGTTCTATTCATTAGCGCAACTGCCAAGGTGGTGGGACAGACAATGTTGGGCAACCATCTTGCTGTTCCCATCCTTGATATGTCTTACCATCCAACGTCGTCTTTTGGCAACACTTCTTTACCATCTACCCAATTAAAGCGAACTGACCTTCGGAGCCGTTGTGTGCTGTCGACTCCTTCGAAAGAAAACTCGATATTCCTATCAGAGGACAACTTTAACAATGCGTTCAAGGGGACGAATCGACTCTCTCTAGCCAGATGCAAACTTATCGATTGTTAAAGCTGGAGATAACTGCAATAAATGTAGCATAATTGAAGATACGATCACGTCACATTAAATCTTGATTGATTTGTGGGTATAGGCAAAGAACGTTTCCGCAGAGAGGGTTTTGTGCGTAGATGGTATCTCTGGAAGTATAGAGTCTTGGGAATAGTAAAAATCACATAAGCCCCCAAAGAGTATATTAGCCAACCTCGGATCATGCTGATGCTTAGATATCACTGATGCTTATTTGCAAAGCTTCTCAGATAAGATATAGGATCCAATCCATTCTTCCTAGAGAGTTTTGGTGGGAATGAGCTTCAGCTACTCTTCAACCTATCAATACACTTGTGAACGGTGGCGTATAGGTGTCTATCGGGTCAAAAACGACTAAATACCAAAGTGTGGCAACAATCAACGTCAACAGAAAGAAGTTAAATGACGGTAACGCACTCCGTTCCTTTGCCACATCGATGTTTTCGCCCCGCTCTCCCAGGAATAGGATATTCATCCTGCATGATCGCTTAGTCACTGCAGCTAAGCATACGACGACCAGAATTGCAATAGCGATTGTCCAGATCTCGAAGAACTGAATCCAGGCTCCGATTAACAAACCAAATATAGTTATAAAAAAAAGTAACGTGCACGCGACCTCTGAAATAAACCGATAATTTTGTAGTAGCTCTTCTACTTTGCCCTTTATGACTAGGATAACGGACACCTTGAAAATTATGCAGAGGCAGAGCAATAGAACGATCCATAGGATGGCGAAGGTGATGTAAACCACCTCTATGAAGCTGAACCACGTACATCTCGATGTATAGTTCGTGTAGTCGATGGGAAAGCGCCGTGGAAGAGCTTTCAAAAGCTGGTCGTAAGCCCAGGTGAGATATCTAAGATGAAGAGCAATACCGCAGGTCAGGCATATGTGACGAGTCCAAGAGACAAGTTGCTCGCATTCAGGAGGCGTGTGACCTAGTTGTTCAATTCCTTCGTCTCGCTTGAGGGACGTTGTCATGGCGAGTGCCTCATTTGCCAGGAAGGACAGGAAGGACAGGAAGTAGAGAACGGCGATGCCACTGCTTGAAGGGACGCCGCCGTAGGCAAGGAGCTTGATTAGTTGGGAACCAGTGCCGAAGACGAAGAAGATCCAGCGGATCCAGAACGTGATTCTCGATTCAAAAAGAGGGTTGCGTCCTCTGTCCGGTGCAGTCTTGAGGTATCTCGCTGCTGCAACACGATTCAGCGATTCGGGAATATTGAACCAGACTCCATAGACGGCAGGCTCGAGGAGCATCAAATAAGCATTTGCCGCACCAACAATGGTGAACCCAGGAAGTAGGGTGTTGACACGGCCTCAATCCCACAGCGGTTTCCTACTGGTTGGGCCATGTTATTGAACGCCATAGCTGCTAAACCGCCAAGCACTGCACTCCCTAAGACGGTCTGATTCGTTGAATTTGCAGACGTCGACGTATCTGAACGAAGGGCTAGCCCATGTAAGCAAAAGGTATGTCCACAGGCGCAAACGATTAGCTGCCAGAAGTTCCCGGCCTCGAAGAGCCAGGCCGTCGTCCCAACGTTCTTTGTGACACATTTTATGTTAGACTTTGACGTTTGTCGATGGAGTAAAAAGAACAAAGGCCGCCCTAGCTATAAAGGCGACTGTTCGCCACCTAGGCCACAACTCAAGGCGCATACAATACGAAGTAATCGCAGCTAATACTTCTAGGTCCAGGAGCGAAATTTTGAAGAATTAGGAAGATACTCTAATGTGGTATTGATAAATATATGTTAAATTGGCTTATGGTAGCTCGGAGGTGAGGATGACCCGGAGGATCATGCTCAAAGATGTTTATCGACGACTAATTGGCGAGTTAGCGGAAAGGGTCGCGGGGGTGTCAGTAGTTTGGGGCGGCGGCTTAGAGCTGCCCCTGAAGAGCCATTGGGCGGCGACGAGGAGTGTAAGGTTACACGAAGCTTCCCATACACGCGTCGGAGCTGTGCCTGACTTGCAGTTGCAGGACATCCACACGTTCTGGTTCGCCCAGTTCAGAAATTAAGGGATAAATGATTCCATGAGGCTGTTCAATGTGCATGTGACTCCAGGAGTCCCAGAATTCTGGGGGTACTGGGTAACCCGCCCCAGATGTAAATCGGTCCCCACTATGAAGACAAGCTCAGAAGTTTGCAGAATAATATCGGCCAAGCTTTCTAATCGCTTTCTATTTCAAGCTTGGATTACCTAAGAAAGTTTGAAGGGATGTTGGTTAGATCGGCTGCTATAGTGAATTCGTGAGTCCCCTTCACGATCTCTCCAAGGACCTCTTGTAGTTCAATAGCTTTTAAAGCCGGCCACGACGGAGCTACTTGGTCTGAGTCACGGTTTTTAACACATACTTAGTTTACCTGAGTTTCTCCTGCCCTCCAACACTAACTTTTTTGAACAAGAGGCGAATACTGGTAGTTCTATTGGCAGTTGAAGGCATCCCTTCTTGTTCTCACTTACAACTATATCTCGTTGTAGACACTCAAACCACTGTCGAGTTCAATATTCTCGTCGTTGTGTTTCACTGGTTTGATAACAACAAAAAGCTGAGTCCAGTAAACTGCATCTCTTGTTTTTCTCGCGTACGCTGAAGTGCCTTCTTTCGGTAGTGCAGGAGATGAAGGGATACATGGTCATCCCTGAGCTGTCTGAGTAGATCGATTGTGTCTCGTAGACATCAACCTTCTTGGTTTTGTTTTCCTAGAATGATGATCTTCCTGGGTCTGTGGCTAACAGTGCTCTCTTATAGAAGGAGAAATGTTTTGATGGTCAAATAAGGCGAATTGAAAGTTTGCATCGTACACTTTTTTATACCATCACTAGACAATCTTCGTTTCACAAGTCACATTAAGCGCGGTACATGCAGAATAATGAAGGTCATATAGACAGTTTGATATCTTTCTATATGTAGGTATGAAGTACAATCTCCAATCCATCCGTCATATGCAAACTAGAATTACAATTCCATCATCGCTCCATCTCGCATCTCATTCCATTCCATTCCAAATCATCGCTCTTGAACAAGTCGTCTCCACACTCATGTGGTATATGTTCGCAGCTTTATTCACAGCTTCCATTTTCGAAGATGCCCCAGAAACGCCGTCATGATGCCCTATCCTTTACGTACAATGCAGAAGTTCAAATTATTTCCATATCAAGACCGCAGCTCTACCGCCGCGTAGGTCTCGAATCTCGCGTTCTCCGGTCTGAACTTGCACTACCTAAATCACACGTTAGCAAAACGCCTTGAAGATGGGGCTCAAAAGGGGTGCTTACTTGCGCTAGTGCCGGTATAAGAGTCCGTATAGTAAGAACTACTAATATCGCTCCTCTCCCTCATCTCCTTCCTATCATGTCGTCTCTTCAATCCCAGAATGACCGCCAAACCCAACAAACCCGCGCCCACAGCGCCCCAACCTCCCAAACCACTGGACTTCTTCTTCCTCGTCTCAGTGACTCTCGCTGGTCGTCCGCCCGCTCCAAACCAGCCTGTATGCGTGTCTCGCCTTGAAGCGGTTCCGGATCCGTGACGAGAGTATCGTTCCTCCACAACTTCGACTCGTTCTCGAGAACGTCTGTTTCTGCGGTTTCCGAGGCCGAACAAAGCGAGGAGTCCGTCGAAACCCGCTTTGACGATGCAGCAGAAACAGAACAGCAAGAGGAGAATGACACCAGCGATTGTGCCAATGACAATTCCAGCGATAGCTCCACCGCTCAGTCCATGCGAAGTTGAGCTTGAAACGATAGGCAAGGTGCTTCCCGAGGCCGTGGCAGGTGAGATGAAAGACGCAGTAGTCGTAACAGAGGTCGAAGTCGAAGTAGAGACGCCTCCACTCGTAGGCCTCAATGGCGCCGAATAAGTGCTCGTCGTCGTCGCCATCGTAGAAACAATGTACGTCCAACTCGTCAACCCACTTGCAGGTTTCGGCGCACAGGAGCCAGAGTAGGCACAGACTTGATCACTCGCGCAGCAGATTGCTCCACACGATGTCTGTTGCTGGCTGGTATCGCAGATCGCGGCGCTGGATACTGGGACCAAGTTCTGTGTTGTCGTTGCGGCGTATGTGCTTGCAGCTCCCGTCCAGGAGCTGTAGGTGCTGGTTCGAAGTACCAGGTCGGTCTCCGTGTATGTCGTTGTGTAGACTACGTATCCCCCGCTTCCCCCAGTCACCGCGGCGTTTGGCACGCTGCAGTAGGCTATTTGTGCTGCGTTGGTGTAGCATGCTTCTGCGCCAGTGCAGGTATATTGGCCCTGTCCACCGCAGACCACATTCCTTTCTTCCACATAGCCATAACCGAGCTTTTCGAGGATCTCCTTGGGAGTTGGTACGGCTTTGACGGAATCCGTATGCGAGAAGAGGACCAGGAGGAGGGAAATCAGCGTCGGGGAAGTTTGTGAGAGTCGCATTGCGCCGGTATTGTAAATGGAAGTCCAATCGAGGACGATGCGAAAAATCCAGATCGTGTTCTGGAGCTCGTAAACGTCTCAATTGCTGACAGCGGCGGTGAACAACCCCACTTCCACAGCTCTCCCACCGCCAAATTCGAGGTACGGAACAAACGAGTGTATTTCGGTCGAATCGATAACTTCGTGTATCGCAATCGCGATAACGTCAACTAGAATTAGAACTGTTTGCTTGGAATGTGGATGAGGAATGGAAGGGGGAAATGGAATGAGTGTGGTGGGTGAACACTTAAAGTCGGGTGGTTGATTCCAGCCTTCCAAATTATCGATGTCGCCCAACCCCCCTCTTATTGACTTTTAGCGTCACACACGTGGGAATGGCACTAGACTGCGATTAGTGAGTATCGAATACGGCTTAAGCTTAATTAGCTAATCGGTGTAGGGAAAATAGGGAAGTGTATTATGGAAGGCTTTTTGATGGTCTTTTTTCCTGATTTTTGGAATGGTGGTGTGAAGAAATGCGCCATGCATGCAGCTGCAGCTCTGGTGTTGACTCCAAGTTGATAGTGGGCCGAGCAACGGATTCTTATCGGAGTGTTTGAATAGAGAGAAATCAAGTGCGGGCAATAATAATTGCCTGGATTTCGCTCAACTGCGTTCATCGGATTCGGCAGCGAGACGAGTTTTAAAAGGAGGCTGGGGTGTCGCAATCCTTCGAGCTCAAACCGAGGTGCCAGACCAAACCCCTGGTTTGAGCTTCACGGATTTGAAGGTTTCCTTCTGCCAAACTTGCAGCTCATGACATCAAAGAGAGAAATGTTATATCTTGAAATGCCGGGACATCTTTCCACTGCATTCATGTGTTCTGCTTGTGATACAGAGCTGAGATCCAGCGAAATATGACTCGGTTCCAAGTGGCACCTCTGACCTTCACCGCTTTAGAGGCTCTGAAGGCCCAAAGTTATGGCCCAAAGCAATCCACCCAACTCATTCGATGTTTCTCGTGAGTTGAAGGAATCGAAAATATCCTAGATGATCTCAGGGATGAGCTCTACTACGCATCATTTGAGAAGACAGACCTGGGAATGAGAAGTGCGTCGATGATTTTCACATCACAATAAATCTACTCTTTGCTGCTCTTGGATTCGATAACGAGGCCTCTTTCCCCGATTCTTTAAGCACCGAAGTAAGATGATATTGAAGAAGAAGTGCTTTAACAAAGTGCTGAGAAACCGAGAACCGTGCAAACACCCTTTAATATCCCTTCCTCTGCCCTCGACATTGGGAGCGGTGGTTTCTGCAATGGTATGGGAACTGCGAAAGTTAACGGAGATGGTTTTTGCGAAAGGGTCAATAGTTTGCATTGAGGAAGAGGTCTGGTTAGAAGTTGGCGATAGATCGACTTCGGACCTGCTCTTTGTCGGGGCAGAAGGATAGGCCAAATGTGGATTTTTGGGTCATTTGTCCTCTTTCTTACTTCGGTAACATCTTGCATTGTGCTAGGGAAAACCTTCAAAGTTCTCATTGTTATAAACGTCGTCGCTCATTCCTCGTACATCTCTCCTATCATACATTTTACACTAGAAAAGTCTCCTGGTTACCCCATTTCATCAATCGTACTCTATCTAACAAGCACGTCTCCCCTTCGACTTTATAGGCCTCTCAAAACTAATAACCACAAACCTGAAGTTATATTCACTCCTCTCCCATTTTCCAGCCAATTACCTTTGCATTTTCTCCGTAGCAACCCAATCTTTCACCCTTCCCTTCATCTTCTTCATCTTCTTCACAATCCCCTCTTTATATTTATTCCCACCGCCCGTAACCCCCACCGCTCTCCCGTTACCAGCATCATACTCGCCGCCTCGAAGATACGCAAGCTCGGGCGTCGTCCCTAATAGAGGCACACGTTCATAACTTTGCTCTAGTCCCGGACTGTGATCTCGTTGTAGTGGTGCACATCCTTGTGGATGAATGGTCCTTCTTAGATCGGTATCGACTCTTAATGTTGGACGGAACTCAAAGTCCAGTGAGGTGGCGGTGCTAGCCAGTGATGGATACGGTGTTAATGCTGGGCTGGGAGTCCGGCGTGGATGCGGATGTGGATGCAACAGTCAGTCTCCGCCGAAGTACGTGGAATCGAACAGCAGGGAGCTTGCGGGACGATCGGAGGTCGGACTGGGTGTTGAAGTCAGTGAAGACGATGATTTAGGGTATGAAGCTAATGTTGGTATAGATGTGCTTGCGTGGTTGCGGGTCAACATAGCGCGATATTGATCGTATGGGAGGAATGCAGGTATTGACGAGGGAATTGAATCCAACGAGTCGCGGCGATTTCTCACCCTTTTAAGGCACCGTGGAAATGGCGTAGATATGGAGCGGTCGGCGAGGATGTTTGGGTAGGCGATTCGCTTGGCTTTTCCGTGCGTTCTGGGATGGTGGACAAAGTGCGTACTAGCTCATTGCAGAACTCGGAATCTTCAAGAGATTTTGGGATTGAGAGGCTCGAGTCCTGTGATGAGCGAACTGGCTCGACTAGCAGGGAGTGTGGTGGTGACAAACTGTGGGTTGGTGAGGGTGGTGAGCTTGGATGGTCCAGCAGGTCCATCCAGTTGGGCGAGGGAGCAGACTCTTGATATATTGCTGGAGGCGGGATATTCAAACCACTGGTTTGGTCCTGGTATGCCAGTCTCCATCCAGGGATATCGATGGGGTTCCTCGTCGCAGTCAATTGAGGAGATTCGACTTCGGGCTTGTTTGGCGGTACGGTGATGCCGAGTGTGATCTTTGGCGATGAAATAGGGGAGCTCATCACCTCCTCCAACTCACTGGCTAAGTTAGTACCCCTTCTCAGAAACAACCTTGGCTGCTCTTGGTACTGAGATTTTTGAACGGTGATACCCGCTTCCTCCTTTGCCCTTGCTAATGCCCTCAAGTGAGGCGAGGGCCAAGTCGAGTGAGCGAGCTCCGTAGGACTTCCAATTTGCGCAGCATTGAACACGACTGGTTCGTATTCTGGCTCCTGATCTACACTGGCTAGCATTAACGAGTCTCCCGAGCATGTGTTGTTCGTAGTCCCATCCCCGTCGACGACCAAATCTCCACATCCCTGGTTGGAGCACAATTTCTTGGGCTTCAACTTCACAAACTTCCTCGACTTCAAATTTCCCTCATTTTTGAACCACACCCTCTCCGCCTCAGCATCCCAATGTGGTTCTCCAAAACCAACAACAGCGTCAGTACTGTTCACCGAACCGCTCTTATTACTAGCATCAATCTCCTCCTCCGCTCTCCTTAGTATTTCCACCTCCTGCCAGACACTCGGTCCAGCAAGGGAATTTAGTACTTCCTCCTTCTGCTCTCGCTGTTTCTGCAAAGCACACTTCTCACAAAAGCCCCTATCACCCCTCACAACAGACACAGCGCGTTCCCCACAGCCTCTACAAAAATAGTTAAAACAGCTCACCCGCTCGCCTCTCGCCGCTCTTTCCTTACAGACCGAACACGCCAACCTAGTCAGCGCCTTCGCAATACTCGTTTTGCTCGATGAGGAGCCGGCCTCACATCTCGTCTTTCTGGCTAGGCTGCTGGCTTGGCCCCTTCTCCAAAGATCCCAGAGTGAATTCTTACGGCGGAGGGGTGGGGGAGCGCCGGTGACGATGACCTTAGTTGGTTTAGGTTTAGACAACCACAATGCTTGTTTGAGACGCTGCATTATGGTGAAATAGGCGTTTGGCTTTGTCGAGGTGGATGAGGTGGATGAGGTGGATGAGGTGGATGAGGTGGATGAGGTGGATGAGGTGGATTTCTTTGATTGCTTATTTGGATGGGGATTTAGAGAGGGTGGTGTTCTTGGGTTTGTATCGGTGTAGTGAGTTGTTGGGGGGATGAGCTGGTCGCGGGGAATCCAGGTTATGAGCGTGCCGTTGTGGTTTATTGTTCTGCTCCGGTCTCTAAGTTGTAATGAGGGTTCGGACATGGACTTGGAAGGAATCGGGTAGAGATAGGGGTCGTGATGGATCGAGACGGGACTACCCAGCTGTGGAGAGCTGGCGTTTGCAACCTTACTTGAGGTGAACGGTAATGTATTGTTATTGAGGGAGGTAGTTATGAATAGCCTTGGTAAGTGCTCAAAGTATTTGAAGTCCTAGAAATTCGTTTGCGATTTTGCGAACTTTGCGAACATTTGGAGATGTGTTTTGGACAGAGACCGATGTAAGAAGATATGTACATACTCGCTTGCCCTTTCATCGAACCATGTGAATCAAATGTGAACGATTGGGCCGTGACTCATGGAAATCGTTATTGTTTGCCTTAAGGCGACCGGAGTATAGACAAAAGAGGTCGTGAATCATTCCCACTTGGGGTTTGTTTGCCATCGTCCCTCCATGAACTTCGCTTAGTGAGGTTATTCCTTAAACGTGATCGCTCAAATCGGATCAACGAGCCCGTGATCGACCTCTTAAGCTCAATGTATCCCCAATCCTCCTCCTCCAACCTCCTCCCCCGCCTTGATGCCTGTGCCTGACAACGACACATTCGCATCCCTTCCCAAAGCGTTCCCAATGCACCAGGTGCCCCCTCATCTTCCACACCCATCCCGTATATGCGACCGTACTAACCAGCACAGCGACCCAACTCATCGTCGCTATCCACTTGAATTGCTCTGGCTTATGGAGCACAATCGCAATAACAAATTGCGCTAGCTCAAACAGAGAGACGAAGCTGTATTCGACACCGGTGAAAGAAGAGCGTTGGGTAGGTGTCACCATGGTCTGAGTAAGTTGTTGGGTCGTGAGATCGTATACCCATAGCCCAAGACGAGATATGGAGAGGAAGAAGAAGAGTATGAATGCGAGCAATAGCTGTGAGGGAATAGCGAGAAGTCGAGAAGCTAGGTGCGGTAGGGAGGAGGATGCTGAGGTTGAGGTTGGAGATAGTTGTCGGAGAGCTAATACTACCGGGGCCTAGAGAGGGTCAGTACAAAATGCTAAGATGTGAAACAGGAGGAATGTGAATACCAAGTTGACAAGCTGAAATGAAATACCCCAAAGACCTAACCGCTCCAACCCAATCTCGGTCCTACCTTCCTCTTCTGAAGCCTCTTCCAGAAACGCAGTCATCGATTCCTCCGATTCTCTGCTCGTCCTATCCTGTCCTCGGAATCGACCGTGATTTTGAGCTTTCGACAATATTTGAACACCTACGGGCGTGACAACCGTGCTGCTAATCTCGACAACACTTCCGGCTGCACGAGCAATAGTAATGAGGTCCAATGAAAAGCCCACTGCGAGCAAGTATGTGATAAAAGTTGCACTGTAAGCGAGTGCTGAGATATGGAGGAAGGCTAGCGAGAGAGATGGAATCCAGACCATGGAGGAGAAGTAGTTCCGGAAATCCTGTGCGTATCTTCGGAAGCCTTGGGAGGTCTTGGTCCAGCAGTCGCGAGACGGTGCTTCTAGGGGCGGAAGTGCGGCTTCACTCTCTTCGGCAGGCTGGTGATCGACGATCTTTGGCTTCCTCAATCGAGGATTGAGATTCCAAACTCTCTTAGCACACCATAGTTCAACTACCCAACTAGCAGCACTCATAGCGCCAACCATAAGAACCCCAATCTTGACGTTCGCAGCCGAGATGATGACGGAGATAAAAATCGGTGCAATTAGCTTGCAAATGAGGTCAATCCTTCTCATAGCCGAGTTAAGATGCGTAAGGTCATAAGTTTTACCATCAGGTGAAGATGCAGCAACAACCCAGTCCCTCTCCATTGAGAGCATGTTTCCACTTGCGCTGAGATTCTCCAGGATGCCGAGGAGAAGAATTAGTGCAAACATGCCTCCTTTCAGGAAGGCTGCTCCCTCAATGCCGGCAATCTCGGGCATCCTTTCATGAAGATTTCCAGTGTTGGGTCCAACAATGAAGAACCATATTACTGATGCGCCGATCACTGAAATTCGGTTCATAGAGATTGTGCTCAACAGTGTTTTGAGTCGATTGGGAGCTTGGTCAACCCAGCGGCCGACAGCTGAGGAGAAGCATATTGATGCTAGAGTTCTCACAATGCCACTGGACAGAACGCATATCAGCATTGACTGTAATTGCATCTTAAGAGCAATCCAAAAACCCTAAGAGTTGAGAAACTCTGGAATTCTTCATGTCACGTGACAAACATCTCGAAGCAGATTCTTTGGGGTGCCTAGAAAGGGGCCTGACCGTATTGATGCAGCGACAAGAGTATCAGGATATGCTGCGGCAGTAAAGATGATCTAGAAACCCATTAGCATCCTCAGTGCCAGATCATGTTCTCCCAGAACTCACTGCCGCAAACTCGTAAGTCCTAACATTCCACGTAGAGAGGAAATGCGTCGTATAAAGGTTGAAGGCTTGAGACCTGGTCATGCAACTGTTCTCATCCTCAATAGCTGGGAAGGATTCAAGAAGCGGCGACGTTGGGGCATCGGAGGTATTTTCAATCTCAGAGTCGTTTGTTGAGCCGGAGTCGGCTGCCTCATTGATGGGATCAGGCATGTCGATATCGAAGGGTTAGGGAGTAGGAAGAGCAGTCATAATCTTAAACACATTGATTTTGTTCGAAAACATGTAAAGGTATCTGATTTTGAAGTTTGCGCAAATTCTTTGAAGCTGCCATCGGCCCACAATCGGCGACTACGGGTATCTTTTCCGAGTCAAAAATGAGCCAATGACAGCAAGAACACATAAAATCTAAATACCTCTCAACAATTCACAACAAATCAGTCATCAACTATCGAGTGGAAACTTGGATGGATGTTGGAATGAAATCCAAAAATCTAGCATTTCTGTGTCCTGCTGAAGTCCATTGCATGTAATACAAGGTAATATTTCCTCCAAGCTTCTCGTCATCAGAAGAGAGCAAATCGTTTGCCAGAAGTAAACCCCAGTGCGCCATATCCTATCCAACCGTGAGAGCCATTCATGTACGCCGTCATCCATTGACCTCGATCCTGCCGCAGTCTCGTCATCGTGTATCCACCCATCCAAACCAATGCGCCATCGACGTCCAAAGCAACTCATACCCATGTCTCACAATAGTCCGAGATATTCTCTCATAGTGAACCCATTCTCTCCTCTAAGCCACCCCAATACACAATCGGTCGTGGTTCCAGGATCTCCAATCCAGAAGCAAAGCTCTTTCTCTCCTCGTCGATCTCCAACATCGATGGTTGTCTGTGCATGATAGCATTGATGGTGCTGATGGGTGATGAGGAGTTGGAGGCGTAGGAGTCGCGGTTACTCGACATCATGGAGTTGTTTGATGGAGAAGAGGAGCGACGGAGGGATGTGCGGATGCTGGAGAAGGGGGATGAGATGGATTGGAAGCGTGAGGTGCGCATATTTGCTGTTGATGACTGAGGATCGAAAGATTGAGATGTGTTTATATGCAAGGTGTCGTAGATGACTGGTGACTGAAGAAGTCGAGTGTAGATCGTGAAAGAGGTTCGACCAAGGTAGGTATTTGTGCAAGATATGCAGTGTGTGAAGGCGCAGCCTCAGGGATTAGAAGACGTAATTGAACGAGTGACTCGTCTCTTTCAAGACGTTTAATGAGGGCAATTACTCCAAGTAGATGGAAGGCGTAAATAGATCGGGCCCAGAAAAGACACTTCGACTGACGAACAATCAATCCGAAGTACGCAAGTCCTGGTACTTAAGTGGCACCCAGCTTCGGACGCTAGGACGTCCAAAATAGAAAGGGAGTAGGAAGAATGGAGGGATTAGTTAGAAGGGGTAAGAGAAGCGGGCGTTGGCAATAGAATTGAAATGCAATAATGGACGAACGTAAGAAGGAGGTCGCAGATATTAATGCGTACGGGTACAAATCCTGGGCTTTGGCCTGTGTCCCTGCGTGGCCACATTCACTTTGGTGGCTCAATTCAATGCAGGCCGTGTTACAAAGGAAAAGGGAGAGCCGGAGAGGGAATAGTGAGGAGAAGATGAGCAGGGTACGCGTGCTGATGCTGTAAGGTACGGCTGTACGGGAGGTGACGAGGGGGAACGCGTGAGGATGATCCACAACCCCTCAAAATCTCGGACCCTTAATGCGGCCAGAAGAGATGGGCCAATAACGGATGAACAGACCCTCGTATACTGAAAATTCCAATAGAAAATTCCTGGCATCATCATAGAATCGAACTCAGCCGAGATCCAGAGATTTTCAGAGTCTGGCTTGACTACGTTTATTTTTAACTTTTCTTCTGCTTTCACAAGGAAGTCATCGTCAGCTGCCGGCAGACTTTCAGGAAAATACCCTCTGTGCCGAGATCTCGCAATTCACTCCCCACCAAACCTCACTCTTCCTCCCTCAAACTTCTCAAACCCACCACGGGCCTTCTCGAAGATCGCATCTCCACTTCCCAGGGCACCTTCCATGAATATCAAACCTCTCAACCGGTTATTCTCACCTCTTTCTTAGGATTTGGCTGGGTGAACTCTGCGACGAGTTTCATGCTTAAAGGCTCTCACCCGCCTCACCCGCACCATTCCCTTTCGGCTGTATTCGGTCTAGCGACTAACTTCCCCCTGAGGGCTTGACCCGGCTACAGGTACGAGTGACAAGGGTTTGACACCGCCAAATGTACTAATGAACTGGAGTGTGTTGCAGGTTCAAATACCGGTGCTCCTGCCTCTTGTGATGTTGCTGTGTTGCTCCTGCGTCGCTGTGGTGAGTGAGTGACAGCGTGAGTCTGTGACATCAATGATCTTGTTTGAACTTTTGATGGAGTTTGAGAAACAAGAATTGTGAGGAATGTAATATCCGGGTCAAGTAAGAACATGATGAAATTGAATTGACGTGGACTCTCTCAGTTTAATTGCAAGATTTATTGGAACTCAACTCCAGTCATGGATCCCCTCAAAATCCAGATGATCGTGTTCCACAATTTGTTTCGAGACCGCAGAGAAAGTTTCGGGTGATTTATTTATTAGGTAGGAGTGCATTGTTTCCAACGATGCTGCTTGCTGTACAGATTTCCTCTCCTCCGCAATACAGTAAACAATTATTCTAAAAAGGACTCCAAGGCTATGCACAACAATAATGAAACAATTCGTCGTCGTCCATCTAATTCCCAGTAATCCCCCACTCCATCCATAATGCATCAAAGTGAAAACGACACCTTTCCTCCACCAAGGCCAGAGAGTATCGCATAACCATCAGCCTCATTCTACCCCACCCATCTCCATCATCACATGAACAATCGAAACCAAAAAAATCCAAAAATGCTGCGTCCGTGATGCCCGCCAACGCCTCGCCTACGCCTCCCAAACCATTCGTGCGATTGGCATGGCCGGTCCAAAAATCCAAATCTAGGGAAACACCCCGCCCGTCCGTTTCCAAAAATAACGCGCAGTCAAACAAGCCTGTACTTATCACATCATTTTCCAAAACGTTTCTGAATCTTCGCTTCATCATGAAGATCCCCCTCTACTCGGTCGTCTCATCGTGAAACTGCGTCGGATACTTTCGCCCCATGCTGAATTGTCGAGGACTTCTAACACGTTCTCGGCTGCGCTTCCGCGTCTACTGCTGTGATTTGATCCGCCGCCGCCCGTGCCAAGCTCGCCGCCCTCGAAGCTGAATGCTGAGTTCGTCGGTCGGTGTGGTGATAGCTTTGGTGATACGCCGGGGCTGTGAGGAGAGAGCGGATAACCTGTCATCGAGGCATCGGTTCCGCGTCTGTTGCGCATCGCTCCATCTAAGCCATGAGTGATGAAGGAGTTGCGAGTATCGTTGGCGGCATCTGGCGAAAGCATTGGAGATACGGTTGCTCTTGCTGTTTGCTTGGCAATATCATGTTCGTCATCGACATAAACCTCAGGTCCAAGTTGTGGCACATCAGTCATGCGACCCGATCTCTTTCGCTCCATGTGCTTTCTGAATTTCCTAGACCAATACCTACAGGTGTGTTAGCAACAAACGTATCCGATGAGGTCGTCGGTCTTACACTGTGTCGAAGAACCCAAGAACAATCCGCCTGCGGACTTCCTCTTCTACTCTTTGTAGACGAGCTCGACGACGTAAGAATTCCTCCAGTCTACAATTATATTAGCTCCTGCATGCAATGACAGACAATTTGACTTACTTCAAGCTCTTGTTATCGCTGATGACGTTATAATGTGCGAGAATCATCAACACGGTTGTAAAGGAAATTCCGCGATCAACATCTGCCGAGACCATGACTTCTTGAAAGAAGAGATTATACCTAGCTCTGGCTTTTCGGACTTCTTTCGCATCAATGTTCGCAAGTCTTTTGTTGAGCGCCTTCAGGTTCACGCCCGTCGATGCGCTCGCTGAAGACATGGATGTAATCCTGCCGCCCGTGGGCTCTGACTGTATGTCCTCTAGAATTCTGCGCACGGAATCATCCGGGCTGTAGATGCGCATTTCGAAAACTCCGGAAAGCTCTCCCAAAAGACGCGGGAATTGCTCCTTGGAAATGAAGCCCGTACCCTCCGGATCTAACGTAGCCCATGCCTGCTTGAAGCGTCGAATTTCCTCACGACTGACTTTGCCGAGTCCGCTTGAATGCTGATATACGTAACTGAAGCTTTCATAGATGAGTGACACGAACAAACTCGTGAAGATGTACATGCTCAGGATGTTCCAGGCTACGAACAAAGCATAAGCCCACGATTCGCTACCGCAGTCACTCTCGAAAAAGGTTGGTCCTACGACGCAAAATGGTGGCACGATCTGAGCGAAATCTTCCATGATTTGATTCCAGGCCTCACCACAGGACATTCGGAAGAGCAAGATGAGTGCTTTGGGCACGGTTCTGAAGTTGAGGTTGCCGGTCCCCTGAGACCCGAATCGAGTGAGGCCAAACGTCTGGGTCATGGCAATGGCAAAAACCAGGAACAGAACAAACCAGGTTGCCAGCAAATTGCCAATATTTGATAAACTGGCGGCCGCTGTCTTGAATAGCTGGTCTAATGCGTCGTTGCGGGGGATGAGGAGGAGTACGATCGAAACCAAGAATAATTTATGGAGCTGGATGTAGCTTTGTTGGTCAAAATTAGTTAGGAGCAAAATTGTCGATGCGAAGCTCCCAAAGACTGAGGGGATTGAGAATATGTCCCACGAGCTGCGTCTAAACCTGGACCAACTGAGCCCGATAATTCGGACAATTACGTTGGCCATGTAGAAAACCGTGAAAGCCAGAAATATATATGTCCTCGTAAGATCCCACCACGCCGGTTCCGGGTAGTATTCGACCAGGAGTAAAATGAGGTGCAAGACCAGAACGATCGTCACGGCCCGCTGCCATGAGCCATGCTTCCTTACAGCCCTCTTATAACACCAGTCCTTCCATTTCTTCCTTTTGTTCGCGTTGGATGGTCGCTTCGAAGGTGATACTTGTCTGAGAAGTTTCCGCAGTTCCAGCCATGATCTTTGATCCGCGGTCAGGAACGCCACGCCCGTCTGTTCTGTGTAGTTGCGCATGAAGACAGAGATGAACAGAGTAAGCACAAAGACCGTTGCCATAAGATTGAAGACGACAAAGAAGAGTCCATTGCCTTGAGAAGCGAAGTATGCGGGTTGAAGACCTCGACCGGTCATCGATTCAGCACTCCAAAGTGCGTCGATCCAGCCTTCTTGAGAGACTATTTGGAAGAGAACGAACAGGGAGCTTCCAAAATTGTCAAAACTCAAGTACGGATTGTTGACAGCTCTCGGGGCTAACAACGGCCAATTATTGCTGTAAGGGGTGCTATTCCATTCTCCGAAACAATTCGAGAGATTCGCAATGTTACCCGAATTGTCGTTACAGATCAGGAATTGGCCATTGAAGAGATTGAGTCCATAGATAGCGAAAGGGATCAACAGAGACAAAGACACAAGGGCAGCCTAGTAAGAGTCAGTGTGAATTCTGGATTGGGAGATTGCGACTGCTCACCGACAAGATTTTCCATCCTCCAACAATGATCAAAGAATGGAAAGTATCTCGAGCACTGTCACTCACGTTGAGTAATCTCAAGGCTCGAAGGGCTTTGAAAGCACCGACAGCTCTTGAAACAGCACCATCATTCAGTAACGAAGTGATGACGTTGATCCAAAAGGTAACCAACACAAGCGCATCGATCAAGCCCCACGAGCTTCTGAAATATGCATTTGGAGTCCAAAAGAATCCATCCGCAATGATCTTGATCAGAGCCTCAATTGTGAACAATGCGGCGAAAGACATATCTGCCCATACGAACCAATTCTTCACCGCAAAGGTATGCTTATCGAAATATTCTTTCTGATACAGTGGCGTAGTAACGCAGGCAAGGAGAACCATTGCCACGATGGCTGCGTATATGAAGGCAGAGAACGTGTACCAGACTGCCTTATTGGGCTCTACGCCGTCAAATCGCTCGCTGCCGCGTCCAGGACCAACAATTCTTTGGCATAGCCGCCGAATAGGGTTTGTGGGCTTGAATATGAACAGGGAGTTATTGTAATTTGGGTGGCGTGCCAAATACTCTCGCTGAGCCTTTTTGCGTTGTGACGTGGCCGACACTGCTTCTTTGGCCATAGTCCTCGCATCAGCGGATTCGTCGTTGCTAGAGAAGTGTATGTTGGAATAAAACGGATTCGGTTCTCGATTCCAGATCCGACTGACGAAATTGCTCCAGACTGAGGGCAAGACTCCAGGTTTCACAGCAAGTGTCTCTGCAGGTATAGTCCGAGGCGGAGTGTCGTCTGGTTGGTCGGGGCCTAGCATTTCATCGTCGAGGAAGTCCTTCACAACTGCATCTTTCAGGAGCATCTCCATTGTCGCTGGGCCATAATCCAGAGGGTCTTTTGCCCGCTTCCCACGCCCGAAGCGGAAGATGGTTGACAGCGAGAGATTGCTCGAGCTGCCAAGTTCTTTTCTGCTCAGAAAAGACTTGACCTGGTGCATACGTTTCTCGTCTTCCGACACATCGAAATTCTCCTGAATGACTGCTATGAACATATTGACCAGAATGAAGTTGCCGAGAATGTACCACCCAATGAAGAATATTCCAGCGATCCAAGCAGTATTGAGGCGTGTATCGTATGCCGTAATATTGTAAACAACATTGGTCCAGTTCTCGCTAGACAGGATCTGATACATGCCCAAGAAAGAGTTGTAGATGTTGAAGAACGAGGTCTTAATTATGTTTCCATACGGATCATATTCGGTCAACTCGCCGCGGAACAATTGTACGGCGAAAATTGACATCAGGAAAGCGATCAAGTAGACGAAGAGCATAAGATTGGCTATACCACTCGAGTTCCCAAGGACTAGGATAATCAAACCCCTCGTAACCGGCACCGCCATAATCACGCGATAGATTCGGAGGATTTGGAAAACGGTCAGCCAAGCATACGCCTGTCCGGAATTGCGAATTGGAGGAATCAGAATTATCGTCGTAATGATGGCAAGCCCTAGATCAACCCAGTTGTGAACTTCAGTGTTGAAGTTGCGCCAGTCCACAATGACTCGGATAATAATATCAACGAGGAGGAGGAGGGTCACTACAGTCTCTGAGTCGTCTAAGAAATCCGCACGAGCTTGAGACATGGTAACGGTTCGAAAGGTCTGACACAAAAGACCGTACGTGATGACAACAATCCAAAACGAGTAGGTCTTGTCATACCAGCGCTTCATAGCACTGAGCCGCCTTGGAGTTTTGAGGTCGAGATCCTGTACCAATCCTTTCACGTGCGCAGCGAACGCACTCACCCTGTTCTCTTCTCTAATGACTTGGAAAGAGGACGTAATTACTGCGATGAGCAAGTTAAGAAGCCAAAGCATCATTATCATGATACCACCAGCAAAGAATAGCGCAGCTGCCAAATAATCCGAGTTCATGGTGTAATACATCAGGTCAGTGAAAGTGTTCGCTGTCATGACGACGAAGACTAGTTCTAATGACTGAAAGATATTGTCGAAGCTGACTGTTCCATTGTAGGGGAGCTGGTCGGGCGCAAGTTGAAGGCAGTAAGATCCGCGTGGACACAGATAGCCCTTAGCTGAGTTGGCACCATTTATGAAAGATTCGACACCGTTACTAAGATTGCCAATCTGGTAAGGATCATGGGCCCCAGTCTCGTTGTTGAACTGCCCTCCGCAAAATTGGAGGACGTTCGTATATGCGGTTCCAGAACTGTTGGTTGGATCCGTTGGGTCAACCCAAACGCATTCGCGATCAAAACTCGACTTAAAGCTCTGCACCCCGATGATAGCAAAAAGAAGCCAGAAGAAGCCGATCAGGAAGGAGACATTGACAAGCAATGGTGTAGCCTTTTTCAAACTTCGTAGAATGATCTAGCAAGTAAGTTAGTTTGCTTCGTTTGGTTGAGGAAGGAATACTCACAGCAGTACCATGCGTAAGGGCAAGTAGACGAACAATTCGCAGGCAACTCATCATACGGAAGACATAGAGATGATATTGAGACTCGATACCCGTAATACCCAAAACGAATGATATCCAGAACGATACAACCGCGATAAAATCAAGCCTATTGAAGGAATGTCGCAAAAAGGCCCGTCTGGCCAACTGGAGGCGCTGTGCTTGCTCAACTGTACGTATTGCTTCGCCTTGTTTAGCAGCAAATGACCGCAGAAGATCGGGAGTGCTGAAAGAAGTGTTGGTGCGAGGCACTCGAAGAGACGATTGGCGCTGGGGCTTGAAAACGGCTTGGTACTTTTCGAGGACGCTGGCCTTAAAGCTCCGTTTACCCGGCCCTTTGCCGTATTCAGGGGCGTTCAGAATGAAGCCGGACACAATGATGCGAGCACCAACTTCCAGAGTGAAAATAACGAACAGCCCTAGTAATGTCCACTCTATCGGCGAGCCACCCCAGCGGGCAGGACGTGGGTGTGTATACACACTCTTAGATGAATCAACTGCCAAGAGTACGGTCTGAAGAATAATAAGCAGCAAAATTGCTGGTTCGGTGAGAGGATAGACCAAGACGTCGCACAGGACGTTTCTGAGCTTGCTTTCAGCTGAAAAGATGCCTAAGGATTTGCCTTTGAGTGGATTGGGCAGTTTTTCGATATCTTGCTCGAAAGATGGCTGAGGAGAATCTTTCCCCCCAAACTTCATTGCCTTCTCAATTGGGGCAGTTGGGAGTGCTGCTGCGTAAGTAGGCCCTGCAGCCAATGGATCCGCTTTTGGCCGTATTACAGGCTCGCCCCCCTCGGTCAGACTTGAAATGTCCGAGACAGTCATAGACGGTTGGGAGATTTGCGAAGGTTGAGAATCCTGTCGAGATGCTCGTGCACTTCGGGCAGCCTCTCGACGAGCAGCCTCTTCCATAAGCTCGGCTTCACCACTCAGATTGACAACACGTTGAGACATCGCTCTGACAATGGACCCGGCTCTCGAAAAAGCGGTTGCTGTTGAAGGAGATCGCGATCTTGTCCGATTTTCAGGCGTAAGAGAGTTTCCATAACTGTGACCCCGCGCTCGACGATCGTGTGGTGCCAAGCCTGCCTCAGCATTCCCAAGATCATCTCCTAGCCTAGAGTTTCTGTATGTTGGTCCTGGGGAGCTGAAGCTGACTGTCCGCAAAGCTCTGTTCTGTCGCCCGCCCTCCTGTCCGGTGGAACTGCTAGCACCACTGACCGGCTGTTGGTGACTAGGATCAGTCAGAGGTATCTGATCTGACTCCGATGCAAAGTAGTTATTATCGTCCCCTCCATCCCCGTACGGCGAAATGTCCGTAAACTCCTCAGATTCGTATGATGTCGACCTTATTCGCGGGGCTTGAGATACGCTGATATCCGGTACGAGAAGTCCTGCGAAACCCATTGCCGCTTGAAAATCCGCAGGATTCCCAACTGGAGATGAGGGTGACGCAACATCTTCCTCGAATGATGGCGGATGCTGGACCACCACTGGGGGAACTCCACTCTGCGGATATGTTCTCCTCTCGCGTGAACTTGGAGACGAATCGCCCAATCTCTCATATCGAGGTCCATAGCCGTGCCCACTGGTAGGTCTTGGGCCGCCACCTAGCAAGCTCCTTCCTCGTGAGTGCCGATGTACTCCGTCTCCCAAATCCGCTGAGTCGGGGGGTCGTGCAAGATCGCGTAAAGGTATTGATTGTGGCGGGGTTGAGGGATTCGGAGGACCCGTCGAATTTGGTGAAGTGGGAGGCATTGTGACTGATGCCAATGGCCCGCAGACCTGTGTATTATCGTGTAAGTGCAGTCGTTGCCAGGAATATTGTGCAGTGCATCAGCTGTGTGAGATGGCGCAAGGAGACGCGCTGGATCGTATTTCTCGTCAAGTCGTATTCATTTATCATTGAGTTGCGCGGCGCGTTGGTATGTCGATCTGGCGAGAATTCTTCATTCGGTACAGATTGTCTCCATCTCTGCGGGCAGATTCGATGAAGCTTTGTAGGATGTCGTCGATTTTGAAATGCTTCTGAGACGTACACAAGTTGGTTTGGCGCAGCAGAGGTTGCTAGACCAGGGCAGTGGCAGGGGGTGTGGGCGGGACTTAGATAAGCAGCCAATGCAGCTCCAATATTTTTTCTATTTCTAGACAGGGCTGCTGGGAATTTCGAGATGTTGATGAGGTAATGATTTTAATCTGCTAGAATCTATGTGAAAGACTTGAGATGGTATTAAAGTCTATATGTCTAGGCTTTTATTTCGTTTGTTATCTGAACGTGTCTCCAAGCCCCAAAATTGGATCGTGGACCCTGCTCGAAATGGCGTTTTGAGACTTGCTGAAAATGGGCCCCTTGCACAATCCAGTGAATATTCATGCCTTGATACTGAGGCGAAAGAATATTATTTCCTCGCCTTGGGTTCGCGTAGATGGACGAGCGCGTTGCCATCATTTTTCTTGACGGAGCATATTCACCAACCCGCCAACTGATCTTTAGGGTATCAACCACATCTTCGTTTTGTCGCATTCACCGCTACTTTTTATCGTGCGATAGTTGTAACTCCAATCAGGAATACTCCATTACTTCCACCGATCAACACCATTAAATCCATCACATTTACATCGCGAGGTCACCTTCAGCATGGTGTCCGCCAGGAAGCGGGGATGCCAGGAGATGGAGGCCGTCGAGGCTCCTCAGGAACCTAGTCTTCTTGTGCGCATTCGGAATATGTGGGAGTTTGCGAATCTGGCACAGTGGATTTTCATCTTTGGAAGGGCTGTCAAAGTCGACGAGAACCTTGACATTGAGGTACATTCGTTCCTGCCCCTTGACAGCTCCTCGGCCCGGTTTATTGCAGATAGGGGAACTGATGATGATAATTTAGGATCTAGAGATGGAATGTCTGAAAAGTCACTCCACTGTTCTACCCGAGATTGGCCTTGCTCTCCTGAAATTTGTATCATCCCATCGAGGCCTTACGTAAGTATACCCATCTCTCTATCTTATCAAACTCACACTGCGTAGCCCCGAGATCTTCGACGAATATACACGAAGACAATATGTCGCCAAAGCGCCAGAACGAAATCCCTTTGGCACTGAGGAAGAGCCTGCAAAGTTCACCGAATTCGACATCTTCACAAAGGTCGGCCCTCATACCTAACATGCGATGGACCCTACTCACCTATTTAATATTAGATTCGAGTATTACAACAGCTCACACAATGGACCATGGGTAATCCAGACCGTATTCGCGAGAGAATGGAGGAACAAAAAGATAGCGACCAGACGATCTGGGTATGTCCACCTCTGCTAGATTATATACCTGCGGCCAACTGATACTTTCCATACAGCGCATTGAGCCTTTCGGCTGGGATTCCCATGATCGCACATATATCATCCTAGACGACAATCGATTGTACCGCCGGACCGACCCTCCTCCCCCTCCCCCTCCTGCGCCGAAACCCAAGAAGAACTCGAAGAAAGCAAAGGCGGCATTGAGAGCAAGTAAACGCAGAAAAGTTTCAGAGGCTGCTGAGAGTGAAGCTGAACCCGAAGAAGCTGGCGCTGAAGACGCAGGTGTTGAAAAGGAATATGACGGATTTGGTGGCATGAAATGGGAATGCCTGGCCGTTTCTCTGGATGAGCTCAATGCTTTCGTCGCATCGATAGAGAAGAGTCGCGATCCCAACGAGAAGGTCCTGAAGAAGCGTATCATAGAAGATCTTTTGCCGCTTCTGGAAAAGCAAGAAGAGGCGCGAAAACGAAAGGCTGCCCAGAAGGAGCGCGAGCTAATCAATTTAGAGAAGTTAGCTACCGCCAAAAGATCTAGTCGAATCGCCGGCAAGCTAGAGCTACAGAAACAAGAAGAAGAGGCTCGGGAAGCCGAACGCAAAAGACAGGCAGACCTTGCCATGGCCAAGAAGGAACAAGAGAAATGGATGAAGTTGGAAAAGGAGCGCGAGTCTCGTATGATGACTCGAGAACAGCGATTGAAAGAGAGAGAAGCCCGCCGTATCCTTCACGAAGAAGAGCTCGCAAACCTTTCGGAAGACAGTAAAAAGCTCGAGTCTGGATCTACAGGACGTTTGTCGGAGCGTCACCTGAAGGCAGAAATTGAGAAAAAGAAGCAAGCACTTGAGGATCTGGCCGAGGAAGAAGATTGGATATTCGACTGCATTTGTGGAGCCTATGGGCAGATCGATGACGGCACTCACAGCATTGCATGTGAAAAGTGCAACATCTGGCAGCACAGCAAATGTGTGGGAGTCAGTGAGGCCGACGCTGACCGAGAGGACTTCCATTTTATCTGCAGAACTTGCGAACGTCGTGCGAGGGATGCCGAAAGAGCAAAGACTCATCCACCTATCAAGATCAAGCTCAGTCGGCCTGGATCCTCATCTTCACCAATGCCTCCGAAACAGAATGGCTCTCCAGCACTCCCTAACCAAGCTGTCCCGAACGGTAGTCCGGGTCCTCATTCATCCCCTCAGAAGACCCATCAGAGTTCTCCAGCAGGTGCTGTTCGCCCGATTCAGTTCAATCAAAGCAATGGTCATCAATTGGCCCCATGGCAATTGAATGTTCCACCATCTCAAATCAAGCCCGTTGTCCTTGTACCAGCAATAGGCAGTTCTCAAAATAGCGGTCAACACATGGCGCCCCGCGCTGTGCCGTCCCCTTATTCAGCGGCCGTTCCCAATAGCAGACCTCAAGACGGTACGCCCGCAGTTGGACCTGCGAGACCTTATCAAGGACCATATGGCTCGCCTTATGGCAATGGAGCTAATCCGCCTCTCCAACCACAAAGTGTCTCGAGGCCCTCAAGTTCCCATGCGTTTTCACCACCTCATCCATACAGCCCTACCAACCTTCCTCCACCAGGACAAAAACAGACATACTCGTTCATTAATGGAAACGCTCAGCAATACACACAACATTCCCCTCAGAGTACTCCAGTACAACACCATATTGCGAGGTCCTCGCCCATGCAAGCTTCTCCATCTCCACCTGCTGGCAACGGATACGGCATGCCTCCATCGCGACCTGTCAACGAACAGCTTCCACCACAAGATAGTGGCCACCGTCGAAGCTCCATAAACCTCCCATCACCACTCTCTGGCGCGCCCGTCTTGACACCAATGAACAAGACCAACAATCCAGCCGTTGTCTTCCCCACCTCCAGCAGCCCTCCCATCGCGTCTACACCAAGCACTCAACCCCAACTTCCTCAACCTACCAACTTCTCGCCTCCTCAATCAGCACCCACACCCGTAACCCAAGCGCCAGCTCCACCCCCGCAAGCCCAAGATCCGAATCAAGCATCCGCACTTCCTCCAGCGAGCACGGGAATCTCGCCCACAAAACACTCTCCCCCTAGACTCACCACATCGAACGGTAGTCTGGGTTCAGCAACGCCATCAGTATTGCCACCCGTGGCTTCTTTGTCCCCCAGCCCACGACTCCAGAATCTCACTCCACCTGTCAAGCCAAACCATGCCGAGCTGGATCGGCCGCTCGAAAATGGCCAGAGCCTTGCCCCAACTTCAAGCCCGGCGCCCACGCCAGCGCAAAGCTCCTGATTTCTGTTTTCATGATGCTAGGCTGCCCTTCTGGAATTTATCAGGGACGTTTTATCATACTGTTGGTCAAAATGCTTTTGTCTTTGTCCTTGGGATAAAGTATATCCTGCGAAGAGCCAATGGGCAGTCAGCATGTGTGAACCGCTTAAATGGCTCGGTGATTGCCCACTATCAGAATTTTCATTCGTCACTTTGTACAATGTATTTGGCGTACGGGGCATACTCAGGTGGTTGGTAGCCATGTCAGGATTTCGAGGCCCTACCATAACGAAGGGATGCATGGTCATTTAGAAGACAGATGGGATAGACCAGCGTTTGTTTGTTTGCATGAAGGATCATGATAAACGTATTGTATCACTAATAAATTAATTGCAATGAGTTGCTGCTCCCATTTCATATGTGACAGATTCGCCCCAACAAATATAATTGCCATGAACTAAATCAAGATGCTCACATCTAATTTCGTCTAGAGTTCTTTGTCCAAGACCAACCAATCACTCACATGGGTAATTGCCGCGATGGACATTTGCTAGCTACATTTCAAAATTGCCGCAAGCGCGTCACCTCCAAACTCCAAACCTTTCTGGAAGTTACCGCACTCACCCTACAGCAGGAATATGAGCAGATTGAGGATAGAAGCAACTACTGGGACTATTGATTGTATACGATCGTTTGATTGCCAACCACAACAAGGGAAAATAGGGATTGGGAGAGAACAACAGTTGCTTCATCTTCCCATTATTTGATCGATTGCAAGCTGATGTCGAAGATGAAGATCGTCATTAGTGACGGGAGCTTGTCCAGAAAGCGTAATGAGCAGGGTAGAGTTGCTGAAGTTGCATCTTGCCTGGGGAAGTTGGGGCGAGGATTCGAAGTTCTGTTCGCATACTCATGTACGCGATGTCGGGTCCGATTGAATTCGTTCGTTCCCCCTCCTAGAGCCAGCTCCCTAATTTCCCGATCCCAAATCGCACTTACCAGAAGCAAAAGGTCGATTTCCAGCTCAGCCTTACCATGCCATTCTGCAGCTTGAGCGGAGGCATATCCGGTTATGGGCGCTCAACCAATACCAGCAGAAGAAGGATGCTGTCTTATATGAATGCGCAGAAAGGCATCATGACAGCTGTGAAACCGACGTCCAAACAGTCTCGTAAACGGCTTTCACTACTGCAGGTAGCCGTTGGGTACGCGTTCGCGTGGCCTGCCATGCACAATGCCGCGCAGTGAGAGAGATTCAGCAAATGGTGTCGCACGACACATCCAACTCTCACCAGTATCTTGATATTCTTCATATTAGATACAGGAGATTTAGCTCCTGTGATAATTTATGGATTTGGGCTGCCAATTGTAATGCGTTTCCGGAAGCCACAAACCGATTGGAGGGTGGTGGCGTACATTCCACATGCCAGGAACAGCAATGCTAGTGATTTCGTCTGACGAAGCAGCCATTCCTCGCCGCCGGCTCTAGTGACCGAGAGACGCAGCAGGGCTTCCCTACTAGCAAGCAGTTTCTGCGAACATGTGCGTGAACTGGTGGAGAAGCCATCCACATCTCACTCATGGGGGTCCCAATTGGAAATGAGCCCTGCTGTTTGTATTCACCTGTAGCCTCGACGGGAACTCATCTTAGTGATGTCTTGGCCCTGCCAACTCAAATGGTGATGTGGTACTGGACCAGTAAAATCGCGTGACTAAATACTTGGTAGGGACGCCTCCATCGAGATGAAGGGATTATGCCCATTTGATTCCTTCCTGACCAGTGTGATCACTGAATTTGATTTATGCAAGTTTATCGAACAAAGATCTTGAATCCGGATGCGATTGCGCTTAGACGCGGACTGAATATGCTCGCAGCGGCTGTCAGAACACTTTTTGGATGGTGGCAGTTGTTGGCCGAAAGCAGTATGCGATGCTCGTCAAAATTTCCTAGTTCGACCACCATATTGAGGTGACCCCGAATCTCGAATACATAAAGTCCAGAGCCATATCCTTTCTTAGATCCAAAACAAAGACCATCTTGCCTTTTTGATACCTTTTGATAGTCAATTTATGCCTACTCACCGTGCTTATCCAACAGTACTTTGACACATCATACGACAAAGAAATACCAAGACGCAGCTTTCAGAGACTTTGAATCACCCACAGGCGCTGGACACTGGCCACTCGCAGCTCACTTGCTTGATAGTGCGGTTCCAGAATATCAACCTGCCAGGAAGAAGGTGCATTCGCTGCAATTCGGCTGCCTGCAATAGGTTCGTCCCAAACTCTCTAATACTGCACGATGCGAAAGAAAAGACAAACCATTCCCGCTTGATTCATTTCTCAAACCAAAGCCTAATAATTTACCACTTCAGATGAACTCTCATAAGGTGAAAGAGGGTCGCTAGATTTCCTTCCAGAAGATTGAATTATTCCTTTAAGGAGGAATCTCCGGTCACACTTGATTCCGAGCTTCTTTCGCGAAGCAATCTGACGAACTAGTCGACGAGGCCAATCGCGCAACTTCACCTTTGCAACCTTCAGTGCTGGACACATAGATCGGGCACTCCACGTGTGAAGGATCAACACTGCCTTCAGTTCGTTTTGAAGTAAGGCGCGAACATTTCAGTTCATCACAAGAACACTCAGCAAAAGTGCAACGGTGTATCGGCGTTCATCAACGCCTCTCACGACTCCTCTTCCACTGCCGCCTTCAGCCACTTGGCTTCGATATACCTGTAGGATTGTGCCATCGATCAGAGGCTCAATCAAAACATATCTCAACTCATCTCTGAAGCGGAATCTTTCGAATGTCCACCAGCAAAATGCCTCTCTTGCCTCCCCAATCTCACAAAGGCGAACTCGTTGATCCTGGGCTCCTCCACGTTGCTCAACACAATGCGCAAAGTCCCTACCGACAAGAGCAATACCATGACGAAGGCGTGCATCTCCAGCCTTACTACGGTTCGCCAACGCCAGGTCGAGATGAAGCCTACAGTTATCGCAGCCATAGCCAGCCACCGCGATTCGCATATCAACAACATCAGCATCAAGATTCAGGCTTGGGAATCCAATATGTAAGCACGACGGTTTCGTCCGAGACAACACCCCACTGACATCAGAGCAGGATAACTATCATCCAGAATACCAGGGACAGATGTATCAAGATCAATACAGCACACCAGCTACGTCGCCTCCAACGCCATCGATCCATAACCAGGACATGATAGGGACGAGAAGTGGACTTGGGATTCCGAGAACTCATCAGAATTTGAAGCCGATGCCAGAAGGACGATCACGCGTTGACAAGTCTCCAAAATTGAAGAAAGTGAAGAAGGACAAGGTTAAAGCGGAGAAGAAGCTTGCCAAGCTTGAAAAGCCGTTGAGTGAGTTGACGAAGGACTTTAAACATGTCCCGGTCGCGGATATCGAGACATACGTCAACAGATCGGCGGAGGAACGACGAAAGGAGGTTGAGGAGGGAAAGATTCCAGGAAAGGTCAAGCGTCCCATGAACTCTTTCATGCTCTACCGCAAAGCATATCAGAATCGAACGAAAGACTGGTGCCTCCAGAACAACCATCAAGTCGTCTCGCAAGTCTGTGGCGATAGCTGGCCTTTGGAACCCGATGAGGTCAAGGAGCAATTCAGCGAGTGGGCCAGGATCGAGCGGATAAATCACCAAAACGCACACCCTGGCTACAAGTTCTCTCCGACTAAACCCGGTACGGCCAAAGCCACAAAACGAAAGGTGTCTGAAGAGCCACAGTCGGAAGAGTCGGACCTAGACGATTTCGACTGGCAAACCGGGCCATTGAAATCGAAGAAGAAGCAGCGACCTACTCCAAGACAAGAACAACCGCAGCCGGTCGCATACCCAACGACAAGATCGGCTTACCAGTATTCGTCAAGAGGAAACTCGATCGAACCAGGCCACGCCTCCTACCACAAATCGTCTTATCAGGCCAACAATCCCAACAGGCCTGTACCACCGCCGTACAGCCAAGCAGACCTCCACCCTGGCCAATACTATCAGCAAAGCGTGCAGACCAATCAGCAGATGGGCGTCGAAGACGTAATCATCAGAAAGGCGGCAGCTCCCGGTGTACACTCGTATCTCTCGTCTGTTCCCGGAGGAGGACAAGAGTACGACTTGATGAATCCAAATCCATATCCTCAGTATGAAGTGCCCGCACAAGAGCAAGAGCATAGGATCGACCCTTCCTTGATAGGACCTGATCATGGAGTGTACAACGGTGGGGACTTTGGCGACATTCGCCATCCAGATGGCGTCTATTTGGGTGGCAGTCATCACGATGATCTGCAGTGGCAGGGCCAATACGATCCGAACGACCCGTCTATGAACTTTCTCGATGTCCCACACAGAGCCGAACAGATGCCAATTCAAGATCCTCACATGCATGTTTTGCGAGGCAACCAGGAGGGTTGGCATGTTGGATCGCTTGATGCCGGCCCGGAATTTGATAAATGGATGGATGAAGAGTGAGGTTTTGTCTGGGGGAGGCTGGTATGGCAGCAACACCAGATATTTGTTGTGGAAGGGTTGTTGAGAAGAAAATTTCCAGCACTGAGCAAAAGGGAGGGAGCGATGGATGCATTTCTAGCAGCGATGACCGGCGCAGGAGGTCTTTAGGTTTCATTCCGGTGGTGTTTGATAGGAGTTTGCTTACCTTACATACGGCGTAATAAGTCTTCTGCTTTCGTGTATCCAGCAATAGAAAGTCTCAAAAAACCCCACGTCACTCTTGCTCAGGGAGTGAATCTTGCCGTTGTCTCGACCACTTTCCACTGGATCCTTGGGTCAGAGTACCTCAATATCCTTGTCGAAACATGAAGTATTTCAAGTTTGAATGATAACGCCTATCGTTCAATATCCAACACCGATCTTCAAAACTTTCCGAACTACTCCACTGCAAAGAGTAGCATTGTTCTGCACAGAACCCCCGCTCTTGAAGAGCAGGTTCCTCCAAGAGTCCTTTGAAATCCGAAGATCATGGTCTTTGACACAATTGACAAAGCGATACCCCTCATATTAAATCCCTCAAGCAAACAATTCGATGCCTCCGCAGTCCCACCAGTTCCTGACAAATGACAAAGCTATTGTCATGCAGGTAGCCGTACTCCCTCAATCGTAGTTGGTGCGATTTGATACAAGGATTTCAGAGTTCGAGCCACTGCACATAGTAATTGCCGACTAGTTCCTGCCAGGTACTCCAGCGCTCTCAGTCGTCGATCCCATAAGTGGGATGAGATGTCGTTTTTGAGTTTCGGTGAAGTGAGAGAATCAGGTTTAGGACCGCGCCAGACGCGCTAAATTTTACGAGCCACGCTGGAAGTCCACGCGACAAGGGCTTAGAACAACAAGGCCGACGAACTTCCATTTTGCACATTTTGACAATTGCACGTTTGCAGAATGTATGGCGATCTGGGGAATAAACTGGTAAGGCTCGTAGAATAGTCAATCTTTCATTCTCAGCCTGACATCCATTCTAGGTCCAGCATGCAAAGCGGACGCAAAAACTCGAACACCTCCCCCCTTATCAGACGGAAATCGTACGCGCCGTAACAAGAGAAGTTCGTGATCTAGATAAGGACGTGTCGAATATTTTGCAATCTTTCAATGGCTCCTTCGACCCATCTCAGGACCCGGCTACAGCTTGCACACTCCTCGTCGACCATCTGTGTATGAGAAGAAACAAGCGGTGTCTACTTGCGTATCATAGAACGCGAACAGATAAGCTGGAAGAGATGGTGTGGAATGGGAGCGATGTTCTAGAGATTGGAGCGCAGCAGCAGAAGGAGGGAGGCAGTGGTGGGGGTGCTGGAGCGGATTTGGGCAGTGGAGAGGGGAACAGCAGCAGTTTGAGCCCGGAGGAGGAAGAATATGTGAGGCAATACGGAGATTTACTTGCGGCGTATAAGGGGCAGTGGACGGATATCGATTTGACCGGTAGTTTGGAGCCACCACGGGACCTGTTCATTGATGTGAGAGTCCTGAAGGATGCTGGAGAGATTCAAACGGAGTATGGGTGAGTTTCACAAATTTCGCAATTGGGTGTTACAATTGGCTGATGTACGTGACAGCACGATCAACCTCACGAAGAACTCGCAGTTCTACGTTCGCCAAGGAGACGTGGAACGGTTGATTGCTCAGGGATATCTGCAAAAGCTCAGCTGAGACGCCTCCGAAGAGCTCTCGGTTCTATGTTCACCGAGGGGGCATGCGCAAGGCCATAAGGGGTATCTACTCAGCTTAGCTGTTGAGGCTGCTTTGAGGAGTCAAGAGCGGCATCGGCAGTAACCCACAAGGTACTAGACGGCAGAAATAGGATACACTACAGTAGGATGTCAAGACAGAACCGTGTCATCTTAGGATGGTTGGTGATCGAGACGGGTTCGCGGATGTATCAATTGACTCCGACTGAAGTACCTCGAATGTCCGGGACAAGAGCTATCACGGTTAGATCCGGAAGAAGGTAGAGTTTGACGTGGAGTAGATGTTCAGCTATGAGCGGGAGCTAAGGGAAAATGCAAGAGAAGGTGTTGCATTAGTGCAGAGTGGCACCGCCGGGATGGAGGGTCGAGATCAATGAACGATTGGAGAAGGTGAAAGCTCGACGTGGGGCTACAAGGCTTACCTGGCAGAAACTAAGACCCTTAATATCACAAGAACATACAAATGGAGATATGCCATCAGAATAATACATGATGAAATTATGAAGAATCATGTGAGAGCCAGAAATTGTACGGACATGTATAACGAATGGCGTTCTATGGCGCGAAGTTGGTTGGCGTGGCGCAATGTGCTCTCTATGTGAGTGGAGAGGAAGAGAGCTCCTGCGCGGTGCATGAGCCATCTGCATGGTGCGGGGTATTTGGCGTCTCTTACAGTAGAATTCTAGTCCTGTTTCTGACTCGCCGGAAGGCGGTCCCGTTCTTCTCGAGGATTTTATTTCTGATGTGGAGAAGAGGACGCAGAAGTATCCGCCAGAGGAAAAGCTGCACCGCAAAGGGGCAGAGATATTTCGAAGAAGGCAGGGCCTTGTGGATACGGTACCCGTCTTCTCGCGAGAATATGCCGCAACAGAAAGGTTTTTGCTGTGGCGTCAAGATTTTGCCCCGCATGTAGAATCACATGTTCGTTCTAGGCTTTCCTCTTTCGACGATCCGATCCGAAGTGAAACTTTGAAAGCTTGATGCCAGGGAACCACTGTACCTACAGTATCATAGACTACATAGACATTTCCAATTGGCATGGTAAAATGCCATGCTTTCGTTTTCGCAAACCTTAAAAGTCAACTGAAGTTTGAAAGATTTAAGAGGCGAAAGCCTCCCTCATCTCCACTTTTACGCATGTGGTTGGGAAAAGTTGATGAGGCTGGCGCAACCCTGCATGGACGAGTTCTATCGCTAATCCTAATCAAAACCGATGCCGTTTTTCTGGCCGTTGTGGGGCTAATGCAGTACCTCTAAGGCAATTTTTGGCGCTATCAATTGGCGCAATCAAACCTTGCCATCTTCACCAAAAACTTATGATGATTCAGGTAGGTTGTGGAACTGCAAGTTACATATTCCTTTCTCTTATTTATATACTCCAATGACATCTTTCAAGCTTATTCATTGGATCGAAATTTCAGATGTCACTTGTCAATTCCAATTAGTACCAGCTTAATCTCTACCCTACCCTAGGGCGGCCTTCGAGCTCACTCCACCTTGTCCCGAAGTCTAGCGGCGAAATCGGACTTTGACTTCCAGTTCGCTTCTTTTATGGGTTCCCTGTAAACTTTGTCGTCATATCTGCATTGTTTTGCATTCTGCTGTTGTGCTTTCTGCTCCTCGAGAGCGCGCGGCCAATGGTCTAGGCCGTACGACTTGACTTATGTGAGGGGTAAACGTCAATATGTCTCTACCATCATCTGGAGTCGGGACCTTTCGAAGATTCCATAGTCATTCCATGGCACTCCATTCAAGTCCACGGCTCATACCAGGCTCGTCCGATTCTGCGGATGGCACGTCCAATGTTACGGAGGACGTGAATTATGGTTCTTTTCGGGGTACTTCAGAGTTCCAAAACTCTGCAATAAACCCTTCTGTTGCGTCTGGACAGAGAGAGCCTACAAGGTCGTTCGTCCACCTATCATATCGAGGTGCTTTGGGTATGCGGGAATCAATCCACCTTCTGTCAGTCCATATACTAATCGCGTCTCCAGCACCCGTCGATAGCGCGCAGTATGCCAAAAATGTTCGAGAAGATACAGCAGAGCTTGCTTCCTATGCTCTGTCAGATAAAGCATCCATACAAGGTAGCTCACCCCCGGCACGACGTTCTGCTCAAACACAGCTCGAATCCTACTTCCAACAACCTCCCGACAGCGAGTCCGCCTCGAATCGAGACATTGAAGGGGCACGGCATCACATCATTGAAGAGGTATCAGAGCCAGTCTCGCCGGAGGGAGGTGCGCCTGGCAAATCTCCCGGCACTTCGGTGCTGACGGATTTGCTGAGACGTTCTCCACCGAGCAGATCATCACCGGACCAGGAGGAAGGGGGTGATAATACCAAGCAGGACGAAGAAGAGGACGAGATCGATTCGCACCAAGGACGATTGATCATAACGTCGAGTGGGGTCAAGATGGATGCGACGGAACGGACGCCGTTACTTGGGAAGGATGTACCATTCGAAACCCATCACCCCGATTGGATACGAGGACAGCGGGATCTTGAAGGACAAGAAGTTAGAAGGAAAGTTTCATGGCCAAAGCTGCGCAACGTCATACTTTGGCCAAAAGAAAAGGGCTATGATATTGCTAAGGTTGTTACCAATCCCAAGACCTGGGATAGGAAAGCAATCTGGGAAAATGCTGTCATAGCGCCTGTTAGTTACTTGCCAGCAGTAATTTTGGGCCTTTTGCTTAACATTTTGGATGCTCTATCATATGGTACGTTCATTCGTTCAATCTTTGCAACTTCGAGGTCATGGAGAGCAGTGGTTGATCACTGGGATCTATTGCTCTTTATCACTGTCCCTCGGACCCTACTAAGCGCTCCTAGGAATGATTTTGTTCCCTCTTGGGCAACCCATATTTGAGAAGCTTGGTTCAGCCGGTATTTCCATGTTTTATATAAGCTGCATTGTCTCTCAATTGATATACTCCTGCGGTGGAAGTGTCTTCAAAGGTGGTATTGGCTCAGAAATGGTTTGTTTGCAATGTCCCTTTGTACCATGTACTCCTTCTAATTGTGTCACAGATTGAAGTCGTTCCTTTTTTTCATAAGATGGCATTTACGATCTTGGCAAAAGTTGGCGAGGAGAACCCCGAAGCTGTCATTGCGACAACCATCACCTCGTATGCAATTTCTTCCGTGCTCACCGGCCTGGTATTCTTCCTCATGGGAACATTTGGGTTTGGATATATTGTCGGTTTCATCCCTAGGCACATACTCATCGGCTGCATTGGTGGAGTTGGGTATTTCCTGATTGCTACTGGCGTTGAAGTCACTGCGCGCCTGGATGGAAATCTCAACTACGACGGAGCAACATTATCAAAATTATTCGAGGCTGATACTGTGCCGCTGTGGATTATTCCCCTCGCCCTCGCTATTTTCCTTTATTGGTCCCAGCAGAGAATAAGCTCAAAGTACTACTTGCCTATGTTCATCTTGACTATCCCGGCAGTCTTCTACTTCTTTGTATTCTCCCTGGACGAGTTAGATCCGCAGAACTTGCGGAAGACGGGCTGGATATTCAACGGACCAGAAGTGGGAGAGCCATGGTGGTACTTTTATACGTTATACAGTAAGCCTAAGATGATTCTTCTCTAAATAACTACTGACTTCTCTAGAATTCAAACTCGTACACTGGGATGCGATTGCCGAAACGATTCCCGCGATGTTTGCGTTGACCTTCTTCGGCGTCCTGCATGTCCCGATCAATGTCCCAGCCCTTGGTGTCAATGTTGGGGAAGACAATCTCAATCTCGACAGAGAATTGATCGCTCACGGCGTGTCAAATGCTGTTTCGGGACTAGTGGGTAGCATTCAGAACTACCTGGTCTACAGTAACAGTGTACTTTTCATCCGAAGTGGCGGTAATAGTCGTTTGGCCGGTATTATGCTCGCTGTTTTCACTGCTGGCGTCTTGGTCATAGGTCCTACCATCATTGGATTCATCCCCGTGATGATGGTCGGGGTCTTGATTTTTGTTCTTGGATTTGAGCTCTTCTTGGAGGCTGTCTGGGAGCCAAGGAAGAAGCTTAAGTTACTTGAATATTTGACGGTAAGGGTCCCTCAGTTCTCAGAATAAATATCTGTGGAGAGTGTACTAACATTTCCAGGTTATTGCAATTGTTCTCATCATGGGGATATACGATTTCGTTATCGGTATCTTCGTTGGCATTGGCCTCGCCTTCGTATCTCTGGTTGTTCAAACATCCAGGGTACCAGCTGTCCGGGCGTCCTACTCTGGTGAAATCGCAGGCTCGACCGTCCGCAGAAACCCCACTCAATATCGCTATCTCCGCCACGTCGGACAGCAGATCCACGTCACGAAGTTGGCAGGATACCTCTTCTTCGGCACTATCGTCAGTGTGGAAGAACGTATTCATGCTCTAATCGAAGATCAGGCTTTCCATGAGAGACCAATACGCTTTCTGATTCTTGATCTTTGGAATGTCACTGGCATCGACTATTCGGCCGCCGAAGCATTCAAGCGCATCAACCGAGTTTTCAGCAAGAAAGGAGTCACTCTGGTTCTGAGTGGCGTCAATGCAGAAGGACCATTGGGTCTAAGCCTACGGGCTGTGGGTCTTGACGAAGACGGAAATCCGGTTAAACTGTTCGAGGATCTTAATTCGGCACTTGAGAGCTGCGAGAATGAACTCTTGAAGACATTCTACGCAAGCAAAGAAGCGCGAACGAGCCGCAACGCTCCCTCAAATCATCTCGACGTCCCATCAAAGGATCGGAAAACATTACACTCAATGGACACCCAATTCAGCTCCCCACGACGCAACCAGCTTCATCGAGCTGCTACTACGACACTAGACGAAAACCCAACCGAATCACGATACCAGAATTTCAAAGAGCCGCTTCGACTCATTCTTCAAACATTCCAAGGCCTCACAGACAAGAACGAAGATTTCTGGTTCCGGGCCGTGCCATTCTTTACGAGGAAGGAATATCTCCCCGGCACTATCCTCTACCATCGCGGTGAGTCTGCAAAGGGTTTCTTCCTCCTCGAAGAAGGCATCCTGCGCGCCGACTACGAGCTCCCTCAAGGACGATACTTCGAAAGTATCGTCGCCGGCACAACCTGTGGCGAGCTGCCCTTCTTCTCGGAAACCGACCGTACGGCCACTGTCCAAGCTGAACGTGATTGTGTTGCCTGGCTTATGGAACGGGCGAAGTGGGAGGAGTTACAGAAGGTGGATGCAGATGTGGCGCAGGAATTGTTGAGGATCTCGCTGAAGTTGACGAGTGAGAGGATGAGTGCGATTACTTCATACGTGCTTACGACTGCTGGGTGAACATAAGAAGAAGGTGAGGGAGGTATACATTGCGTTTATATGAAGCATAAGCGTGTGGCATTAGCATGGCGGAGCATTAAAGTCCCGTGGAAAACTTGCGTAGCACTGGAGTTTGGACATCTGGAAAAGTCGTTTTAATTTTTTCTTGTATATTTGCACCTTTTTTAGTGTGGGGTTTGGAGGGTTAATAGTCCGACTTTTGGAACAATTCATATGACTCCGACTCCTCAAGGCTCCAATCGTGATCCCTTTCCATAATCCCATTCTGACTTTTTAGAGCGAAGTTTATGCGAAGTTGGAACGAGGCTTAAGCGGAGTTTTACCCAAAGTTTGTAGATGTGCAACAAAAGATTGTTCAGACGTAAGTTCGGTCATCGACGGAAAGAAATACCTCCTCTTACCCACCACAAAGCGGGCGGGGGTTTTCTGCACGTGACGTAGCCCCGAAAATGTAGGACCGTTAGATGACCTTGGCAAACCGCGTCTCCTTCCAACTTCAAGGACTTCTAACGCCATCAACAGCATCTGATCCAGCTACCTATCCTTGATCCCTTGAATACTGGTACTCTCCAGACAGTTTTCAAGTTATAATTGGGGTCATTAGTCTTTGTGGCCAAGCCAATACAACCGCGACTTGCGACAGGGTGGGGAGTTCCGCCAATTCGTCTCCAGAACTACTGACCACCACCAAAGATATTTTGACAGCATCCATTGAAGTGATCTGTAAAAGGATGGGCTTTGATTTCCTCGATCAACTTCTAAAAATGAAATCGCGTTATCCCCAGTTACGTGCGTCCCCTTACTCATCTGCACAGCAGAATCCGGCTGTGAACCTGACTTAAAAGGAGTTGGGATACCACACTACCTATTTTGTACGCTATTTTTGCGCTTCCTACCCCCTACTTCCACCAGACTTCTTGTTCAGGAAGTACTTACTATAACCAACGGGAAAGGATTTTGACACACAAGATTACCTGAACGACAGTCCCGCTCTAATCCAAAGCTCACTGAACAACTTCGATGCCGCCTCTCCGCCAACTCGGTATAGGACTGATACGAGTGCTACTTCACGATGATACTGGGCGAATCGCTGTGTCTTGTGCCAACGTTTGTTTCCACAAGTCTTTCGAATTCGGGGGACAAAGGTATGCTCGTATAAGCAGTTAAGTCTATGCGGTGTGCTTTGACAGACCATTTACTTCGCTTGAAGGAATCACACTGGCAAGAGTGCAAGTGCTGGAGCTGAAGTCCAAGGAACGGATCTCATCTTGTATGGTCATCCTCCCAGGGATGAGTTTCTCAGTGGGTGGGGCTGGCATGACCTTGCATGCCCCGCGGGAACAAAATACAAATAGCGCCGTTTCTGGATATTTATATCGCCGATTAGCAAGTTATCAATTAGCTTATTTTGAAGAGTCAAGGCCTGTATGACCCTCTTTTCAGGGTATCAATTTCAACTTTACTGGGCGAGGATTTGGAGGATTCAAAACCAACTTTGAAGTGTTAGTATGGTGAGGTACAATCATATTTGATTTGAAGGCGCTCATAGAAACAGTGGACATGGTATAAAACCATATAACGTACATCTTGGACTATGTTGCACCCTCAATCCAAGCTACGACCCAGTACCGATGTGATCCCTTTGAGCTCCTCGATGAACGGCGTAGATGAGATTAGAGCCATCCAAGGATTTCTAGCACATTCCCTTCGATAAGAAGAATGGGAAACTCGAGCAGTTTTAGCATTTGGTGAGTTATATCTGCCCCAAGAGAATAAATCATGGCTCTGATTGATTTGCTTTTAGATGGGGGTAGGATAAAAGGCTACGGAAGCTTGTTGATTCTAAAGGAATCGATGAGAAGAGTAGGCACAGAGGAGAAGCGGCTCGATTCCCGAACCGAATCCAGCCTTTTACCCTGGTATTTATAAACCCAGCACTCCCGAATCGAACAGCGGAAGCAGACCACAGACCGCTGGATCTCAACATCAACTATTGAACCCACGCCTCCTGAAGGCCTCGACGGGGGCGATCTGTTTCTACCTTGTTACTACTTCACTTATTGGTGGAACAAGCACCGGAGGTTATGTAGATTCCTGAACTCCTTGAATCGCATGGTCTCAAGCTTGACTTACCCTTGAACAGTCTCATAAGCATCATGATTTCTAGGTTTCGTATGACTGTCAATGATTGCATTGCTGAGTACAAGAACTTGGGTGAAAAGGTTTTCGCGCATCCTCGTGCTCTGGCGAAAGGTGGTGTGTTGTGGCATAAGTTCAACTTGAAAACCCTCCACAACGCTATCCGAGACGTCACTAATCGCCATTGTTTCCACGAAAAATGGTCTGGTCCTGACTTCTGCCGGACGTAAGTATATGCTTAAATATCACACATAGAAAGAACGTGAGCGTCTTTGTTAGCATTGGAACTGGCCATTCTGAGCTTAGGATGTTCGACCAGGAAGGATGGACCCGAGCCGCAGCGAGAATCAGGGAAGCAGTGACGAATTTGAAGACCAGCACTCGCCTCCCAGCACGTACTAAAGTTGCAGACAACGCTATGCTTGGCTACGCAGTTCGAGATAACGAAGTCGTATTCCCCTATTCACGATTTGACGGAGGGCCACGGCTTGGGAAAGGTGAAATGGATGAGTGGAAGAGTGAGCGATTCAAGAATCTCATCACCGGAAAAAGACATAATTTCAGGAGGGAAAACGCTGCAGGAAATCGAAGACGCCGTTGCTGTATACCGAGCGGACCCAAAAATACAAGAAGAACTCGACGAACGAGCGAAGTTACTAGTCCGCCGCCGGCGACTCAGGACGAGAGACAAGTCAAAGTGGGATCGATATGCATCCGCATCATGGTATGAGTGCCTGTTGACTGGTTGCAAGTACTCGACAGAGTACAAAACCTACACCTCATTCGAGGGTCACGTTCGGAAAGAACATTTCCCCAATTACGCTCCTGAGCGCTTTGAGGAAGAGGCGCCGAATCACAGGAAGTGTAGGTTGTATCGGAAAAATTAAGACCTCTTCTATGCATGTTTACGCTTGACAGTACATTGTATAGTAGGAGTTCGAGGATGCTGTTCATGAGAGTATGCTTATGCTTGTACAGTACATTGTATAGTAGGAGTTCAAGGATGCTGTTAATGAGAGTATGTTTATGTTGATGGGGGATATGGTCGGCTTCGGACGCACATAGGTTTTATAATACCCAAAAATCCAATTCTGCTGTTGTACGGGGTAGTCGAGTGGACTTTTATTCAATGGCATTGATCACAATGACTATATAATTCGTGTCTCAATTTTACAACCTTGATTTCTCGTCGTTTAGCTATCCCCTGGTGTTATCCGTAGTTTCGTGAACTAGCTCTAAGAAAATTATGTGACAGTCCCTTTTTAATTATTAGCTGTAGTATTTATAACTTGACTTTGAATTTGTTAGTCGAGGAATGTTGCAGGGGTTGACGACGACAGAGATATAACCCTGTCACTGTGGGAGAGTACTGGGTGATCTGGAGTAGAATTGGTATGATATGAGTCCTCCGTTGGGATAAATCAATCAATGGGTGAATCAAAAAATTGAAAATTGCGTCGATGATCATTTGGTAGCTGTATTGACCCCCTAATGAACGCAGCAGGACAAGTCTTGTCCCTGTTTAACATCATTATCATCTCATACTTGGATGTTCTAAACAAGGTCTCCAAGCAGCATTCTCGTTTGCTTCTCTCTTCCATACAGCCAAATGGAAAACTATTGTGCCAGTTTCCATCATAGTCCCAGCGTACTCTCATATTCCACACAAAAGTAGCGAATACGTCTACCAAGCAAAATCTCCTTGAGAAACTCCTCACTCAGGGACGGAGGCACTCTTCGAAGCTTTGACTGCAAGAAAGTATTGTCAGCACACGCCCCATGCTCCTTTGGAAGGCAGTACATACGCTCGCGCTCCATCTTCTTGAGCTCCTTCTTTCCTACCTTCTTCATTTCTTTCTTGGCCAGATCAGTCAGTAAGGCACCAACCATGTCAGTCATAAGCTCCGCCGGCGTCGGCATGCGGCCCAAAGTCTGCTGAAGCTCAAGACCACTCTCAGCCATTTCTTCTAAGCTGTATTCTCCTTTCCTAGTTCGTCGACGAGTTGGTTTCTCTCCAAGCCATGATTTGACGATGGTCTTGAAGGCCTCCTGATCGATGTCCTTGTCCCAATCGTCGCCCGTCTCTCCTCCCTTGGCGGGCTTCTCCTTGGGCAAGTCAACTGTGAGACCGGATAATTAGCGAGTGCAATCGATGAGGGGGTCTTTGGAGATAAGAGAATATGCATCCAGGATGAAGGTTCAATTGTGGAGAGGATTTGAGCGATTATGCTCTGGGAGATGGTCAACGACGCGGCTTACCCTTTGAAATTCCATTCTCCGTAGGAAGAGATTTGACTTTTCCGAAAGCTGTCATCAAGTCTGCGCCATCCTCGGTAAACTTCATTTGATACTTCTGTTTAAAGACGTCGTCTTTATTGCCAGGAAGAATTGGTGTCCGAACGATGCTCCAATCTTCACCTACGGTGATGCGGTCATTCACACCATCATCGACGTGCTGTAAACCCCATTCTGGATCGTTTTCCATTGCTTAGTCTAAATCAGCGATTGAACTTAGATATCCAAAATGCCCATGTTGAATCATTGAAAGTTATCCAGCGATTGCAAAAGAACTTACTACTAGAAAACTCTACCTCATCTTCATCTGCTCTGAAAACGCAGAAAACCCGTTCGACGAAGACACCGGAATAGAACATGGAGTGGCAGCGGGATAAACGGACTCTATGTATGCTGTTAACAATCGTTCAAATAGATTCAGCCAATAAAAAGGATGAGCCCGCCAAATCAAGATTTGATCACCGATTCCCTTTCAGCGATTCAACTTACCGGCCTCCGAAACGTTTCTCCAGATATTCCACCCATTCCACCGCATGACGGAAGACATCTTTCTCGGCACCTGTCGTAAGGGATGATCCGATCAACATCTTGAAGACCTTGGTAATGGGCATGACGTCTTTGATTCGATCTTTGAAGGCACCCTTCTTAAACTCCTTAGCCTGTCTCCATAGTTCTCTGACGATCCAATCCATAATCAACGGATAATTATCAACTTCATCGCGGCGTGGCTTCATGAAGTTCGCTACAGCGAGAATCATTGAGGGGTGTACAGGCTTTACAAATCCGGTAGATGCCTTTTCCTTCTTGGGCTTGGACTTCGATCGCTCACTGCCTGTGGTAGATTTGTTCTTCATGGCTTGAAGCTCTGCCAACGGTAGGCGTGGATGCAGACCAGGCCAGGTGACAAGAATTGGGCGATCATTGCCTCCTTCAATACTGAAAGTCTCTCCTGGTATGCCGCCTTTCTCGCAAGTCTGCTTGCCATCCTGATTGACCTTGAGGGTGTACGCTACACTGCCATCATCATTCAGCTTCTGGCAGGATAGAGAGTCGAAGTCCAGGTTGTGCTTCTTGACACCGTGCATGACACCAGCAACTGTAAAACCCTCAAAGTCAGTGAACGGTTACTTCTAGGGAAGAAATTATTCCATGAATACGTGCCATCCCTCAGAAAAGTAAACATGCGACGGCGTACTTCCTCAATGGTGAGGCAAGTATGAGACGCATCGACGAGGCCTCGGCCGATCTTGAACGCCTTCTTTTCCTCTTCACAAGTTCGATCCGACGCGATTAGGATGTCAAAGACCTTGACGTATGGTGTGGTTTCATCGATTTGGTGGCGGAAGGCTCCACCTTTGTATGTCTTCATGTGTTCAACAGTCAGTTGGTGAGTCTGTTCGTAGAATTGAGCGAACATCTCCGTTGCGCTACGCGGAGTCGACATCTTGAGCGAGATCGACGCGTCTCTGGAGTTGTGTTGAGGCTTGCGTGTTGAGGAATTATTCAGAAAGGTTGGAAGATTTCATGTGTCGCGGAAGGAGAATCTGGAGAAGAGAAAGACGTAGCTAAGGGGCCGAAGAGGGAAGTCACGCTACCGGTAGTCGAGGATGCGTGCCTTCTTAATTTGTCCGAACGTATTGGAAGATTCGTCTTTTAATTTCTGCAACAGAACTTCCTTCATGTTGCATAGCTGGAATAATTCACATCTGCCAATTTGAAGGAGTGTTCATACACTCGACCGGTGGGGTGAAGGCTCATAATCGCAGACTTCAACTGAGCGATTCATCTCTAGTCTCTTAACCTGTTGCAGCAACTGGAGTTGAGTGAAGGATTGAATTTGACAAAGGAGATACAGATAGAGACTGCCAACTATAGACAGCTCGACCATTCTATTGAGTTGTGTGATTGACGTCTTGTCTATCGATTCAATGCATCCCCCTTCCTTTTGGCGCCGAATTGAGCGACTGAGGGAGGCAGTGCCTTGATATCCAGACCGTAGAACCTTGCTGTAGAATTTCCACAACTTGTTATCCGAAACCTCTTTGAATGCAGGAGATCTCATCTGAGCTGAGATTGCATTGAAAGCCGTAGATCCATGCCCCAACCGGTATTTAAAAGACCATTGGCGTTGATTCCTTTTGCAGATGTGTCGCCATTACTTGGCCCGGTGCTGAATCACATTGACTTTGGCATATGTTACTAACAAGCAGCCAAACACAATGAAAGAAATTATTGACAATCAGCACTTTCTATGCTAGCCGTTCCGAGGTTGGCAACGACGAACGACTTGCGCCAGTGTTCACTCACTCCATGTCCCAACGCCTGCAGTGCAACCATCCATCCTCCCTAGAAATTTCATCAAGAAGAGCAAATAATCCACAGCCAATCGCTTGTCCAAACGCCCAGCCATCATATCTGGTTGTTCAATTCGCCACCTTCCATCTCTCCATTCTCCATCGCCTCAAGGTCCGGGTCCTCTTCTTCTTCCTCTTCCTCCGAATCCTCTGCGTCCACATCCGCCTCGTCGTCCTTGAATCCGCTCTCAATCTCAAGCTTCCGAAGGCGTCTGCGCATCTCGTCTCGCTCTGTGTGCTGCCATCTGATCAACGTCGCCGGGGCATGGACCTTGAATCCGTAGATTCGTGGAACGTATCGCTCGTAGCTCTTTGTTGGTATTAAGGCGGGGTAGACTTGGAATATGATATTGTGAAAGGAGGTACCGAAGTAAGCGCCATCGATAGCGGAATGTCGGGAGGATTTGGGGTTGTATATGTCTTCACATCGAGCGCAGTAGAGCTTCACTGCCTTGACGTTGGGGTTGTCTGATTGGCCCATAGGCAGCAGAGGGTGGGATTTGCACATCACTCGGGGGCATTTGCCAAAGTCTGCCTTCTTGTACTTCTCAAGCTGCCATATCGTGTTAGCCTAATCCTTAATCGAGTCGGGACGACCACATACCATCTTTGCCAACCCACGCGTTGTGACAATGTATCTAGCATGTACGAGTCCGTAAAGATGTCTGGCAGACTTCTCGATCGTCTCCCGCATCTCATCATCGCAATCGAGGTCGAACACATCTGTGACTAAGTCCAGTGCATATTGGTAATATTGTACCTCTGTGTTGAGGCCTGTGAGGTTGAATCGGTCGGTAAGGTAGTCTTCGTCAATTTCGCAGAAGTATTCGTTACCACGGGAGGAGATGAACTAGAACGAAAACTATCAGCAAATGTACATAGAAGTCTTGGGAGACAGGCTCAGAACAAGTCCTTTCCAGCGTCGCTTGAGGGCGAAGAGCCACATCTTCTCAGCTTCATCGGACTCTTCTAAAACTTGATAGGTGTCTCCCAGCTCTGCAATGCCGCAAATAGAATCGCTGATCGAATAGCTTTGGTCCGAGCAGATTCCGCTGCCCATCTTGACTGCCTCAGGACATGAGCGCTTTTGTCGAACTTCGATATCGCTCAGTTGGATGGATGGTCTCTTGGGCGGTCTGGGAGGAGCCACCAAGGGGGGCCGTCGCTCAACCCTGGCCTTGGTTTCACGAAGCTTCATTATCGCGGATGATTCGCGATTATGATGTCGTTGTGGTTGTTGCTACGCAGAGCAAAGCTGAACCCAGAGATGGCAGTTGCAACCGGCGCGGGGTTTGTGGATATCGTTATCGTTTCGGAAGGCGCAAGTGAATATATTTCACTGATTTCGGCATTGTTCCTTCCTTGTCTGGATCGTGGTCGTGCTTTCCTCCCAAATCATTGTGACGAGGCGCGCAAAGCATATGAAAATGTTTAAAACTCACCCAATCTCTCCAGTAACTTGTGTAGTCACTATCTGTCTCGCTATTAAAGTCGTCCATGATTCGAGTCGCCCTTTAGCATGTGCTCATAGGGCACTTGCCAAGGTGTAGGCAACTTCGAACTATCGATGTCGAAGATAGGGTCTCGAGGATGGTGGTGTTGTAATCTTGGATGCGGCTCTGTCTCAAGCGAGTGGAACGGATTTGGATGAGGGGCAATTCGCGCGCGGGACAAGGCAGCGCAATTTTGGCGATAAAGTAATTTCACGCCCCTTTTTGGAAAGCATGGGTTGGTGGGATCAAGGATGAGTTATGGAGGCGATTTAGATATCGGATTCCCCAGTTTAAATGTGAGTTCAACAGGAATTGCATCAAATTTGAAAAGGAGTTTGTCACAAAGGTTGGCAGCATTCGCACAAAGGAGAGTTACACGATGAGATCGGCATTTTATTCAAATTCTAGTTCTTAAACTCGAGTAGCGAGTCAAGAGTCACCTTAACGCCTCCCATGCCGCAAAATCCAAACGTCTACGATCCAGCCACATCGCTATGCGGCGAGAAATAATCTTGAGGACTGCTGTCCCTCGTGTGCGGACTCCGACTACCGCTGCTTGACCGATCATCACGGTCGCTATCACTTTTCCCGTTCATGCTGTGAGAAGAGCTTCTAATTGGTCTTGGAATCTTGAGTCTCGATCCTTCAAACATGAAACTGCTGCTCTCACGTTCATTGGGACTTCTCAAGTTCACCATTTCTAGTGCCTCTCTAAGAGTAGCTCCGCTTTCATCAAGAGCTGTTAGGAATCTTGCGAGCTCTTTGCACAATTCCCAATCCTCTTCATCTTTTGCTCTCGAAAGCAAGCGGACCAATTGTTCCGAGCTCGAGCTCAACTCCTCGAAAGTGTGGAGGATGAGCAAATATCCGCCAGCAGTTTTCAAAGAGCCCCTTTGTAAAGACTCTTCGAAAAGCTCTTGCGGCGGTGGTAGATATGCGAAAAGAGTTCGCCATGATCGGACTTCCGTTTTTCGGGTACATTGCACTACTATGTCAAGATATTGTGTGAATGAGGATAGGAACGACAGGACACCCGGTAAAAGCGCTGTCTCTGGCGGTGGTGCCGTATCGACTTCTTCATCGAGAACATTGTGCAAGAGAATTTCGAGAGAGTGAGCGAAGTATTCGAGGCTTTGATATTGCTGAGCGAGATGCAATGCAGCAGATGAATCATATCGAGAGAGGTAGAATCGAAGAACTTGAGGTATAAAGAGGTGGGTCTGTAATTCGGTTAGTGCGGTTTCTGGAGTAAATGTTTCGAAACATACCCTTATCGTAAATCTGAAGAAAGCAAAATTTACGTCGCGTCGTTGAACAATGTCAGGTTCGAGGCCCAAAAGGATGCCCTTTCCGAGCAAGACGGAGAGAGGATAAAAGTCTACAGGAATTGAGACCATGGGAGATAGTTCTCGAGCAAGCTCTGACGGAGCGGATCGAAGCACATCCTGGATATCGGGCCAGACCTTCATGTCGTCGCCTTCGAAGGTCCATAGAGAGTCACGAAGTCCATTTCCTTCATCTTGCGTCTGGTTCTCGCTAGTCGAACCATTCAATAATGTCCCCGGTTCTCGGGGTGGGCTGGCGAATGGCTGATCTCTCATCAAAGCATAATACTCAACATTTTGCGCGATGACACGCATATCGTATTTGAGTTTCTGCTCCTCATTGAGCGATGGTTGTAGGAGAACCAGTTTCCCATCAACGAGAAACAAAACGGTCGCGAGAGTAACATCTTGAGATGGATCTCCCTCAAGTAGTTGGTCGTCAGGCAAGATCCAGCTGAGGCCTCTAACTCTGGCAGGCGATCTGACTATTCCATGAAAGGCAATCTGTCCCACTTGCACGAGTTTGATGGTACCAGATACGGCGGTGAAAATGTAGTGATACAATAGGTTGTCGTAGGTATACACCAGTAGGGAGTCTTCCCCTGAGGGTGCAATGAGGACCACCGGCGCGGGTAAAGCTTGGACGTGAAGCATCAGAGAGCTGTCGAGTGCCGATTCTCGAGAGAAGAGTCGCAACTCAAAAGAATCGCCGGCTTCAACGGCAGCAACTAGGATATGTTGATGCCAACACATTCCTCCCCTGACTTGAAATTCGTTCTCCATATTTTCATTGACAAAAGTCTTCCACCTACCACTATTGATGCTATAATGTGCCAATCCACGACGTCCTGCAACTGCGACATATCTTCCGTCTGCGGATAAGACTGAACATCGCATAGGCCACTGGTCGACCAGATAGCTTGAGGGGATCTGTGCATTGTGCCACAGAGATGATTCGACCGAGATGGTGGTTAGATCAGGTAAGTCGTAACCTCGATATACCATCAAGCTTGACGTAGTTTGAAGTAATGTACGGGATATGTTCGCAGATGCGTAACAGCCAGTAATTGCGCTCCTGGCCATCTCTACTGTCCATATGCGATCGTCTTCTCTGCCAATAATCAAAATCTCGGATCCGCCTCCCAGCCATGTGGCTTCCTTGACACCATCGAGCCAGCCTTCATCATGTTCCTCGGATATTCTTCTGTCAACTCCGAAGCTGGTCGCTCCAGGCTTGCCAAAAACACTCCACGTTGCCCAGCCATTTTCATATCCAGCAAAGAGACAGTACCCATCCGGAGAATAAGTCAAGCACGTCAAGTTGCCCGAGGATTGTTTTGAGACAGACAATTTATGGACGTGCGATGCTGGTATGTTCCCGACATAATCTCTGGCTGTGTAGACTTGGATTGAACCATCTGCACACCCTATGGCGATTAGAGAAAACCTAGCATTGATCGTCGCCTTGATAGCATTTAAATCAGCGGCGTTGGGTGTATGGAAACAGTAACCCCGGAAGAGTCTCTGAATCGCATTGGCCTCTTTCTGTGAAGGAAGGCGTTGCACAGCATATGCTCTCCCATCACTTGTGATCCACGTAGATAAGTTCATGGGCCTATCATGAATCATCTCCGTCACGTTCGTCTTCTTAGGCAACCACTCCATACGGCTGAAAAGCTCGGTGCTGGTCTGATTTCCAGTACTGTCAGGGTTCCATCTGATGCATTGCACCGCTGCAGGTTTTTGGGTCGCCACAACCAGCTCTTCGTCAAGTGCTAATGCTCTTCCAATACCGGCATCCACTTTGATCACCATCCGAAATCGTACGCTGACTTCTCGCACTCCACCACCTTCTCCAGGCCCCCAAAGAATTCTATCTCCCCCTTGATTCCTTGCTCCACTGAAATTGCTAGATCTGCGTGTTTGTCCGCTTGTATGATTCGCAAAATGTGGTCTATAGACGCGTGCGTTTGGATCGGTCGCCAAGGTGTATGTAATGAGGTAGCCATGAGTTGTCTGAACGACGAAGATCCCAGAGTCGGGTCGTAGGAGTAAGGATACATTTGGACCGTAGGTACCCAAGGATTTCTGGGATCGCACAACCACAACCAGAATGGCAGTTGGCTGCACAGAGTATTAGTGATGTTGACGCCACCTTCCTGGGGTCCGTACCTTTGTTTGCCAAACTGTCAGTGAAGTCGACGTTATGACTGCGAAGAGATGCCCAGTCCTAGATATCCTCAGCGCCAGCAAAGGCTCCTTGTCTGCTTGTGCTGATCCAAATGCCGGCCCTGATCCATCCTGCCCAATAAATCTCGCAGATAAACGTCGTTCATTGTCATGTTCGACTGGCTTTATGCCCGGGGTCATAGGAGTTATAGGAGTCGTAGCTCCAGAAAGCCGTCGTTCGCCATCCTCATCTCGTCCTCCTTCTGAATCAATGCTTGGGGCATTCAGCAACGATCCACTACCCTCTGTTGTTTCGCGCGACTCGGCATCGTCATCGGACTCGAGAACACGGTCTCTGGATGCTTTGCTGCTGGTCGCTGCATATATCCGGGGAGCTCCAATGGGCCAGTACATGGCTATGCAATACCGCCGGATACCTCATTCGTGGAGTCGCATGCCAGCGATGTGGCACCAGAATACGGCATGAGCAACTGAAGCTCCTATTGTTGTCAATTCATACTGAAGATGTGACTAGCGCGGTTTAGATTCAGGTACGGGTTAAGAAAGCCCACAGAAATGCAGCTCTGATTGGGCAGAGTTGCCGAGAACGTTGGAACAAGGGTACCTCCATCAAAAGCTTTGTGGATGATGGGTATCAACCTTCTGTCACACTTTTTACTTCCATTCCTCCACAACTTTACAAGAAGATCAATATTTTTAGCCTGTATTGATCTCCCTTCTCAATCTACAGCCATTGCCAATTTTGGAGTCATTGTGTCATATTCGCTGCAGATTTCTCGAAGAGGACTTTCCTACTTTGGATAGAAAGCTGGAAACTCTCGCCGCCTCGCGGGACTAGTAGACACAAAATACAACAGCGACCAAGAAGATACCGAAAATTCCTGACTAGAGAGGTATTGGATCCCGGAGATTACACATTTAAGGGGAGGGTGAATCGAAGCCAGCACAGGAGATGGCGCCGCTACCGCGACAACGTCAGCACGTCTCGAAAGACAGATTCTCTACACATTTCAGCTCTTTGAGAACCCAAGCATACCATGATCCAGGATCCTCTCGAGGAGTGGGTTTCCAGAGGTTCGTCTAACAAGCTCTTTCTTATTTTGATATATCTCTCTCAGGTTTCTATTTTAGGAGGCGAGATGGCAACTAGCACGAGTGTTCTGAGTTTCTTCACAATTTTTGTTCGACAATAAATTCACTCATAACGGAGAAAAGACAATTCCGTCGCCGATGGATGTCCTTTTTTGACCTTGTGTTTATGGAAGTGAATTTTCCAAAGTCAGTTCGTCCATCAACGGAGACCTCAAAGACGAATTGTCACGCACAACAAAAGCTCGGCTATACTTGCAAGTTGTACTATGTCCCAGTCATCAGCTGACCTTCGAATTTATAGCCTGCGGTCGATTTCCTGGAATCCTTTGGGCACTTTGATTGCCGCGGGTTCAGCAGATAGAACATTGAGAGTGTAAGATCCCGTGTCCATCACAAATGTTATCTGCTAATGTTGCTACTCACAGTTGGAATCCAGATAGGCCAAATGTGAAGTATTCGACAGAACTCAAAGGCCATGCCGCAGCAATCGAGAAGGTGGCATTCAACCCCATCAAAGACGCAGAGCTTGCTAGTGTTAGTAGTGACGGGGTTGTCAAGTTCTGGGATGTACGAACAAAGGCCGTCATCAATGAGGTGAAAGGTCTTGGAGATGCCTTCACCTTGGCCTGGTGTCCAGATGGTGAAAGTCTCGTCGTTGGGAATAAGGCACGTTACTCTCACATTAGCTCATTTTCGATGGAGAGCAAGTGACTTTCAGAAATTAGAGATACGGACATATTAGTGAACTGACAGCACGAAGGCCGATAACCTCTTCGTATTATCTCCCACCCAATCGACGCCAATCGCCTCTCATCAACAAGCGGTCCAAACGAACCAGATGGCATTCTGTTGGAGCGGAAAGAAGATATTTCTGACCACTGGAGAAGGACGAATTAAAATCCTATCCTATCCGGACTTCAAGCCGATTCTTCACACCAGCTACGACCCCTCCACCCCATTCACCTTGAACGGCCACACTTCCTCTTGCTTGTCAATTGAGATGCAACCTACAGCGCGATTCCTCGCGACGGGCGGATCAGATTCAATAATAGCCCTCTGGGACACAACCGACTGGATATGCCAGCGCACTTTGATCGACATGACGGGCCCAGTCAGGAGTATCAGCTTTAGTTTTGATGGAAGTTTCATTGTTGGAGGTAGCGACGAAGGATCTGGACTGGAGATCGCACATACGGAGACTGGAGAATATGTACATACCGTGAAGACGGCAGGGCCATGTCCGATTGTTGCATGGCATCCGAGCAGGTATTGTCTCGCATATTCCGATGTTGGTAGTCTGAAGATTGTGGGAGTTGATCCAGAAAGGAGGTGAGGAACAAAAGCCAACAAATCAATATTCGATTTCTAGGAATCTCCACGAAATACCCAATTTACTGGGCATGTGACTCTCAGAGCCATCTACGTTTACAAACCATTTTTATTTCCCTCATGAGAAATACTCACTGGACTCGTGGCAAGTTGAGAGTTCAAACGTTGCATCATCTGGCAGCTATGATACCATTTGCCGTTTCGTCGTATCGCATTACTTGGAAGTGAGACACTAATTGTTCAACCTATCCCAGCGACAGAGAAAAGACATTTTGTATAGATACAAGCTACCCTTGACAGCCAGGAGTTCGATTGCTCAAGTAGATTGAAGGATCAAGGCTCTAGCGGGCTAAGGTAAGCTCTGCCAGAATTCCTCTTCATTGGACTTCAATGAGCGATTGATATCTTTTATCGCAATTAATGCGGCAATGATAAATCCCAGTGGAAGGAAGATACGCGACTCTCCACACCACCCACACAGGTCTTTCTAGCTTCAGCTGTTGCAACTCTTGATGCGCGGTCATTCTCCCATCTTATTAGCACCCCACTAAAACGAACCCTAAAAAACGATTGGAAAATGCGGATCACTGATCCTCGTTCCAGATGTATCTCTTTCTCTTTAATTACTAAATTGGTACTTTCGATAGCTTAAGATCCTTCGGTTATTTTAAGATAAGACTTAGAAGAATCGGTGTGACAAAGATTGTGTCCCAATCATAACCGAGACGGCGGATGTACCTTTCGAAGGAGGGTGTCCAACTTTGAGCATCAGAGGTAGGTATCTATCATAGCCTTTGACACGAACTCACGTGGATTCGATCCACGAATTCCACGAAAGGACACGTTGTTCTTGTCACTGAAAAAGAAAGCATGTCTTTGACCTCGGCACCTCAAGGCAAACTCATGGCGTCGTGGAATGAACGTCATCCCACCAAGCCATCAAGCCCATTCGTCTTCGAGAAGGGTTCTTTGGGTTTTCTTTTGTGCAATCGAAAACGGGCGGGCAGGGTCGGACAGATATTAAGCCGACTCGATACGGCCGGAATTCGGCGGGGTAGAATTAGAGAACCTGACCGCTCCCCTTGATTTGGCAAATATCCCTCCACAAGGCTGAGGTGGTCGCTTCGGGCAAGCAATCAAAGAAGCACGGGCAAGGATGCTCGCAAAGGAGGGCCCTAGCTTACGGAATCAAAAGCTGGTGCCTTGAGGGGTCTTGGCTTTTGTGGGATGGAACGATCATCCGTCTGAATCATTTTTTGGAGGTGCATGGGATTTGAGATGCATCAAATCAATTCATTCGAACACTGCCACACATACCACTTGGTTGCGGGAATCGAACCTTTTTGATCCTGCTATCGCGTCCTTTTCCTCGCGATCTCATATCTGAGGCTGCTTCTTCTCCTGATCAAACTTCTTAAGAAACAATAAACGTCTTGCCACGTTGAGTTTGAGTTGAGGCGGAATAGAACCTCAATTAGCGAGCCCCGACGATAAACGCTCGACCTTGGCAGGGCGCCAACACAGCTCTTTGGGAGTCTCTGTGTTCGAGAGAGATTGTGTTGAAGGATTGGTTTGTAACTGGAAAAGCAGTGGCGAATTATCAGATCCCACCAACCGCCGAATGCGAACTAGAATTGTACGGCTTTCTTTAAGGCGAAGCTTGTGAGCGGCACAGCAATTGTACGAGATATCAAACATTCTCGACGAGGAGCTGGGCTCTACATGGGAATTCGCGCAACGAAGGACAGGGATTAATAGGGATACAAGAAGGCTGGAAGCAGCGCAACCTTGTCCGGACTGCGACAGAAAACATCAGTCGAGAATATGTCATCCGCCTCCAACACCCCTCCGGAAGGGTACTTCAACGATCTTTCTCGGCCGACGGGCAACAACGGACGAAATAAACGACAGAGAAGTCCGGCTGGCGAGACAAATGGAAATGCAGAAGCTGCGAGTGGAGGAGATTCGAATGTACCCAAGCCGAAGAGAATAGCGTGTATCATATGTAGGAAGAGGAAGCTCAAGTGCGATGGATCCAAGCCAAGCTGCTCAACATGTACGAGATTGGGGCATAGTTGCGCGTATGATGAAGTACGGAGAAAGTCTGGACCAAAGCGAGGCTATGTGAAAGCGTTGGAGGAGAGATTGAGTAAGCAGTGGTCATGTTCCCGTTGTGGCGCCGCAAGTGCTAATGTACCTCTCTTCTCACAGAACAAGTCGAGACGTTGCTCAAGACCCAAGATCCTCCGGCCACATCACCAGATTCAGCACCAACGAGCTTCGCTAGCGGGCAAAGCAATGTCAGCGGAGTTGGATTGCGAACTGTTCCTGCTACGGATTTCAACATCACCAACCCCTCCATCGGAATTGTCGGTGGAGTGACTGACGAACGCTGGCGTTTCAATGGCGAATCACCACAGCCCCCTCTGGACGATATGGCATTTCCTACGGACATAAACATGGGGATGGGCCTCGATGACAGTACTTTCACCTGGGAAATGATCGGACTCGGTCTTGAGGAGCCTCTACCTCCTCAAGAGACAATTGATGAATTGTACGTGAATCATCCCGACAATTTACTGAATCAATCGCTGATATGAGATATTCAGACACCAAATCTACTTCGACAAAATCCATCCATCAGTTCCAATGATACACAAATATCGATATCTTGCAGCCATGAACCTGTAAGTACTAGGAGTCTCTTGAATACATTGTTACTGCTTATTTGGGCCGTGATTTAAGAGTTTTTCTCTCAGCCACACTTTCTCATCGTTGGCATTGGAATTTTTGTTACCATATATTCTCTTTTGGCGTTTATAGTGTTGCTGTTGTATTCGATGATCAAACTGACTGAAAGACGATCAGTTCACCGAATCAGCGCCCCCCAGTCGCATTGCGATATGCCATGTGGACTCTTGCTGCATCCGTAACGGAGAAGTTCATGGATCTCAGGGATCACTTCTATCAACGATCTCGAAAGTACATGGAGAGTGACTATTTGAAAGGCCACGGTGAACACATGATATCTATCGCGCATGCTCAGACACATGTTATTTTGGCGTCCTACGAGTTCAAGATGATGTACTTTCCCAGAGCGTGGATGAGCACCGGTTCTGCTATCCGTCTATGTCAAATGTGAGTATTGTCCAGCCAGCATAGACAATTAAGCATGCTGACTCTCTAAAGGATGGGTCTACACCGACTAGATGGCGCAGGTTTGGATGTCAAACAATGTCTTCCTCCCCCTCGAGATTGGACAGAGAGAGAAGAGAGACGCAGGACATTCTGGATGGCGTTCTGCGAAGACCGTTATGCCAGTATCGGAACAGGCTGGCCAATGACCGTTGATGAGAAAGACATCCTTACAGATCTACCCGCATCGGACGAAGCTTTTGAGATGAGCAAGCCAGAACGGACACTATCACTTACAGATACCATGAGCCCTTCCGGAGCTTCCAAGCTATCGGCATTTGGAGGAATTGTGTTTATGGCATGTCTTTTTGGAAGGAATCTCATCCATTTACATCGCCCGGATGCTGATGACCGCGACAACGATCTCAATGGCGAATTCTGGAAGCGTCACAGGAATATGGACAACATCTTACTCAACACTTCGCTGTCCATGCCATCACATCTCAAATTGCCAAATGGCCTTTCCAATCCGAATATCGTCTTCACGAACATGAACATCCATACATCTACGATCTGCCTCCATCAAGCTGCCATTTACAAGGCCGACAAAAACCGCCTACCGGCTTCGATCAGCGCAGAGAGTAAAGTGCGATGTATCACAGCAGCTAACGAGATCGCAAGTATCATGCGCATGATATCTCACATGGATTTGTCATCAGTAAGTACTTGAAAATACCGGCTTTTGACCCGACTAACCTTTTCAGATGAATCCATTTATATCCTTCTGCCTATATGTTGCGGCTCGCGTTTTTGTGCAATATCTGAAGAGCAGACCAGATGACAGCCAAACTGGGGATTCGCTAAGATTTCTCCTCTCCGCTATGAACGCCCTGAAAAGAAAGAATCCCCTGACGGAGTCCTTCTTGGTTCAATTGGATGTTGATCTGGAAGGGCTTGGTATGCGAAATCCGAAGTACAAATCGATATTCGCATACAGTGAAGATAATGTAAGTACTCAAATCCTCTATTAGACGTACAAAAGCTAATGAACAAAGCTGGGTCTGTCGAGTGCGAAGATGCCTACAATAGGAGGCGGCCCGAATCGCAGCATCTTTCGAAATGAATGCAATTTTATGAAAGTCCCTGAAGATGCGCCAAATCCAATGGATAACAGCCCGACAGTTACTACAGATACTGCGAATGACTTTCGCCGCGGCTCGGATCCAACTTCTGGAACAAGTGACCAACCTAATTGGATCCCTCTTCCGGATCATGCACCTAACCATCAAGGACAAGACGTTCAGCGCACAATGCAAGGACTGGCTCTTGGCTCGGGACCGAGAGCCACTTTTGGATCTGGAGATTTGAGCAGTGGAGGATACAGTGAAAGCAGCAATAACGACACTAGCCTATCTCCAAACACAGGCAACTCAGGCTCAGATCGACCAACACCCAACTCGACTACTCCTTCAGAACCACGAGGGAATCTCCAACCTGGACAGACCTCAGGAGGCACTTCTTACGAGACCAGCCCCGCATCCTCGCATAATGCTCGTGTGCCACCGGCTACGGATAGTCGATCGATGTCTTCTTTCTTTTCTACGCAACCAGATTACACCGGTATATCTGCCACTGGTATTACCGATAATAATGCTTTCACCATGCCAGAGACACCTGGAAGGGACTTCCAAGTACCTCCTGGGTGGGAGATGAGCGGCCAGACTACAGGACTGACGCCTGTGGGAGAAGGAGTCTTTAGACAGCTTATGGGACTGGGACCAATGGATACCATGGATCTTGGATGGGAAGGAGGATCTTAGAGACGAACATTTTCAGTCAATTTCTACGATGGTACATAGGGAAAATTCTACTCGGATAACGAGGAGTCACGGGGTTTGATCTGGACTCGGAGGAGGCTTTTGGGACAGGAAATGAAGCCCCTTTCTTCATTCTGTTCAGTGTACATATATTTGTACATGATACCATTCGCTTGACGGGCGTTCATTTCCAGCATGTAACACCATATAGGGAAGGATTTCGGATTGGCTACATCCTACTCATGTCTAATAACCACGGCCATCAGTTCATCAAATCAAGTTTATAGAAAGGAATCAAACATATCATGATACTATTTTCGCGCGTCGATCCCTGAACCTTAAAATGTATAACGAATAGCAACCCGTCTCCCAACAATAGCATTTCCCACCTCTGAATCTGTGAAACGTGGTATTCAACGTTCAGCCCAAAAAGCCACTGCTCCCCGATCGGGATGCATTTCGCGAGCCTGACATGGGGGTTGGTGGAGTTGAAACGTTGTAACGCCAACGGCTGTATGCAGCCGCCCTCCCAGTCCTCTTTCCTCGCACATGCGAGCAAGCAATCCAGCATCTAAAGTCCGTCAAAGCACAATCGTGTGACCGTGGTCTGCTTTCCTTTTCTTGGGAGACGACGAAGCGGGATAAGGTCACGCTTCCGACTTCGGAAGCGGTACAAGGAGGCAGGTAGAGCTGAGGGGGTGTATGTTTAGGAGATCGTCGAGGGTTTGGAGAAGGATGACCCGACTCGTAAGTGACCCTATGAATAGCCATACAGTACTGGGGTCACCGATGCGTGTCGACTAATAAGATTAAGCATATTCTTTGACGTGCAATCTCCAGCAATCAGATAATTGGGTTTACTCGCCAAGATATCCCAAGTTAGGGCTGGGCAGCGTTTTGACATCTCCGCGGCTGTACTAGGTACTTGAGGTTTTTGGGTCGGGAGGAATGTTGGGGATGTATTGGTACATGGTGTTGGTGCCCTTCTAATTTTATACAATTGTACATGGAGGTTCAGAAGATCTGGATGCGAAGAACGAATAAGAAATCCCCGGACCAGATCTCGGAAAGTCTTTGGTACTCGGTGCGCTCGGTATTCTGCTCCCCTACTTCTTGGACCTCCGCTTTCCTTGATTCCGCACTCGTTCGGCCACAACCCATTTGTTTGGATTCCGTACTTTTCGGGTCTTGTATCCTCCTTTGGCCTACAAAGGGCGTTAGTTATCTTCCTTTAACGGGATCTTTCGCAAAACTTACAGGCATGCCCCATGGGCTGACGGGATGCACGTTACCCTTAGATTTCCCTCTTCCACCACCATGAGGATGGTCAGCTGCATTAGATTAGATCTATGACTCTGAGCTTAAGCTATGGTAGGAAGGACTAACCGGCGTTCATAGCCAAACCTCTAACTGTTGGTCGAATATTCAACCATCTCTTTCGTCCAGCCTTACCAAGCTGCGTGTGTTGGTAATGGGGATTGCTGGCGACGCCTACAGTAGCGCAGGCATCTCTGCTGACTCTTCGAATTTCGCCACTCTGTAGTCGGATAGTAACGTATTTTTGGGAGCCGCTGCTGCCCTTCGTCGCATCGTCGTCTTTGGATACGACGATTGCGTAGGTTCCAGCGCTGCGGCAGAAGACGGCCCCTCGACCCTTCGCTGAGCCAACGTTGTAGATCATCGTTCCGACGGGTATCATATGCACTGGTAAGCAATTACCTCGCCAGGCGGTCTTTGCTGCCAGAACACCGGGATCAATGACTCCTCCCATACTCTCCAAGAGGTCTTTTGGAACTCCAGCCCGATAGCTTTGGACTACGTCTCCTGCTCTCATGCCCTCCGCTGCAACGATGTAGCTCTTTCTTCCTGTAGCTTCTTCATTGAGGAGTGCAATGTGTGCGGTTCGGCCTGGATCATGCTCAATGCGCTCAACAGTGTGCTTTCCAGGCGTCATACGATCGAAGTCTACCGTCCGTATTCTTCTCTTGTGACCACCTCCTCTATGTCTGATTGTGACTCGGCCGCTATTATTCCTTCCTCCCTTTCCGTGTCCCTTCTTTCGGAATGTCAGTGGGAGAAACGGTCTTCCTTTCCATAGATGGTCGTTTATGGGTCTTTTGAGATGTCGCACACCGGGCGTTCGGGGCTTATAGGTTCGTAACATGAATCTGGCATTGCTATCGTCGACAATTGCCGGTGGGGCGAATCCAGAGGTTGTTGCTGCAATTGAGGGAGGAGGTTGGAGATCCACAGGCTCGATTACTGTGGCATACGTTCGAGGTAGGTGTTGGCTTATGGGGAGAGATCTGCGTATTGCCCTGGAGGACTGCCATAGCAGTGACCGTGGCTGTAACATGGTGAATGAGGTCAATTGATCTGTTCCTAACAGGAATTGACCTCGAAATGGAGGAGTGAATTGAACTGTTGGACGTAGCGGTAGTTCGACTTCGAAGTCTACCCGGAAATTCTGAGAGTCCAGATCGATTTGAGTATAGTGTACCGAGCCACAATCACGTTCATCAGCCACATAGCCTCAGGCGTTCACTCGTTGCCCTGCCAGAAGCTTAGCAGTAAATACTGTCGCCCCACTTCCTGAACCTCACGAGAGATCCTTCCCCCAAGGAACTTCTATGTACTTGTCACCAAAAGGGACATTGCGGATGTAAAAACCTCAAAATAAGACCACCAAACTCTTTCCTCATACAAACATCCTTCTCTTCTTTGTATCTCCCTCTTTACTTAGAAATCTCGCGTTGAATTACCCAGAATTCTCGTGACGCTGTAGGGATCCGATTTCACGCTAAGTCGCCAGCCATAACAAGCGAAAATCGACACCTCCAGAGCTCTCTCTCAAGTCCTTCAACACGCTCTCCCAACCGCCGAACACAACAACAACCTCCCCTACAAATCCTCCTCCTTCAATACGCCTTTGTCATCGAATTATCAGGTCGTCTGAAGTCCTCGGGCACGCATTGAGTCCCGTGGACGTCCCGTTCTTTTAACGTGGGAAAGGGAAGCAGGACGCCTGTCAACATTGTTGATATCCGAGACGACGAAGCTCGACATACGGTCAATTACTTCAACTGGACTTCTCTAAGACTCTACTTGATCTCATGTATGTATTTTCGTGTTCCTGTTCCCCAAGCACGCGCTGTCGCGTCTTCACCTCGAATTTCGTCTCATCCCACACGCGGTATCCAATACTTTGATATCGCGTCTTGCTCACAACATTTTAGCAATCGACATTCAACAACATACAAAAACAATAATCCTTAATACATCAGACAATAAAAATGCCTCCTGTAAGTTCTGCAAAGCAAAAACCAAACACACCTTGGCCCAGTGACGCAGCCAATGCCTGTCACCAACAATCGCTGACATGCATTGCTCCAGGCACGAGCAACTAGTCGGCGTGCCGTTACGAATGAAAACGATGAGAATGGTGTTGGCACAACACGTCTTACGAGATCGAAAGCTGCTGCGTTCACCGATGATGCCTCCAGTGATCCCGCTAAGAAGCCTCTTCAATCAAAGAAGTCCACTATCAACAACCAACCTCCTCGCAAGCGTTCTGCACTTGGAGATGTAAGCAATGTTACAAAGGGAGAGGCAGTTGAAGGCAAGAAGGCTGTGGGCAAAGGTCTCGTGTCAAAGGCATCGCAGCCAACTGGCATTCAAAAGAACTCCCTGTCACGTACCAGTTCGTCACGTTCGGTTCTGGGCGCTAAGGACCTCAACAAGAAGACCGAGTTGAAGCGAACTGGCTCTGGTGTCATGGCGGCGGGCAAGAGAAAGACGAGCTCAACTTCATCAAACACATTATCGATCAAGGAGACACCAGCTGAGGATGAAGAGCCGTCGAGAAAGAAGATCCACCTTGAGGCCGAGAAGCGAATAACTATTGAGGAGACCAAGGAGAACGCAGTTTATGAAGATGTTGAGCCAAAGGGGTCTGTCGCAGCTGGATTTGCTGAGGGTGTTGAGGACCTGGATAAAGAAGATATCGATGACCCATTGATGGTTGCCGAATACGTTGTAGAGATCTTCGAGTACTTGAAGAAGTTGGAGGTTACTACGCGTCCTAATGCAAACTACATGGAGCATCAGGATGATTTGGAGTGGAAGATGCGAGGCATTCTCGTCGACTGGCTCATCGAGGTCCACACGCGCTTCCATCTCCTCCCCGAAACTCTCTTCCTCGCCGTCAACATTATCGACCGTTTCCTCTCCACCAAGGTTGTCCAACTCGACCGTCTTCAACTGGTTGGTGTCACTGCCATGTTCATCGCGTCCAAGTACGAAGAGGTCCTCTCTCCCCATGTTGCCAACTTCCGTCACGTCGCCGATGATGGCTTCACCGAAGAAGAAATCCTCAGTGCTGAACGATATGTTCTTTCGGCTCTTGACTACGACCTTAGCTACCCCAACCCAATGAACTTCCTTCGCCGTATCTCCAAGGCCGACAACTATGACATCCAAACCCGAACCCTTGGCAAGTATCTTATGGAGATCAGCCTTCTCGATCACCGCTTCATGGACTACCTCCCCAGCCATGTTGCTGCTGCTTCTATGTACTTGGCCCGCACCATCTTGGAGAGAGGAGAATGGGTAAGTCGACGCGTCATAGCTTTACTTTGCAATCGCTAACATCAATTAGGATGTGACGTTGGCTCACTATGCTGGCTACACTGAGGATGAAATCGAGCCGGTCTTCATGCTCATGATTGATTACCTCGCCCGTCCCGTCACCCACGAAGCTTTCTTCAAGAAATACGCCAGCAAGAAGTTCCTCAAGGGTAAGTCATTCACATCTCAATAACGTTAACTTTAACTGACATCTTCCAAGCCTCAATCCTCACCCGACAATGGGCAAAGAAGCACGCTGCTGACCTTGGCATTGATGTCTCCGTTCCTCTCGACGCCGCTGCCCGATAATGGCCCCGCCACGTACATTCATACACGACTAGCTCCTCTTGCTCACCGCTGGATACACACAATACCTCTGCATTATTTGGATGGGACACGAATGGGACTTACGATAGATGGATGACTTTCTCATGGACTTAATCAGCGGGCATGTTCTTTCTTCACTGGCCATCCGGCTAGGACGACCGTTATAAAAAGGCCCATTGATGTCCATTTTTCTTGGTTTGTTGAGATTACCGTGCTGCATTATCATTTCGCTCTCCATCACTCTGGCGTCTGAGTCCTTTTTGGTTGGCAGTCTGGCGTTTTGGCTTCACCTCCGTCTACTGTATTACACTCTCGTACTTTCCTCTGATTACAGATGAACGGTGGCAGAAAAGTACTACAGCAGGCTGGATCCAGTTGCTATTATTTGCAAAACTGGGGGAGGTCTCTTGTTTTTTGATCACATGGGTATTCTGTAGATATATTGCAGCAAGAATAAAAATGGCACTATGAACAATAACTTTCTTGACCACCTAGCTTTTGATGAATGTGAGCCTTCAACATGCTGCCTTTCCTTGCAATTAAATCTTGAGACATTCTCAAACAGCCATGATTTTGTTACTTGGCCGGCACAATATTACCATCTTCAAGGAAACGAACATCCCACGGTCCCTGCTCTTTCTCGTTTGCCAATTTCCAATACACTTCTCCATGAGCAGGACCATTCAAATCAGCATTCTTCACAGTTTTTCCTTCAGCAGTGACCTGCGACGGGTAATAGAACCTGAACCACGTTTCATCACCATGCATCTTCTATTCCCATCCCCCAATTGAAGCTTACCTGAAGTTCCTCGCCTTATAAGCTTCCGCTCCAATATGAATGAGGTGCGTCAAACCAGCTTTCCCCGACCCCAGCGTAACTCCAGCAAGTGATGGCTGCCATGGAAGTACATTCCCTGTAGCAATAAACGCTTTCGGAACATTTGCTCCCAGCTTCTCGAAGCCCTTCGTCGCCTCTCTCATAGCGACGTATGCTCCGACCAGATTCAAATTGAGATCCTCTACGAATGCTTCAGGGCTGACACTGTGGAATGGATTGGTGAGATCTTTTGGGAAGGTTATAGTCGCAGCTGTATACGATATATTCAATGAGGCTGAGATATGGTGTGAGATGGGGAAGCTTACCGTTGTAGATGACGATGTTTGGGATCCCAAGCTCTGAGGTGCGAAAGCGCCCTTGACGCTGGGGATGGAGGTTAAGTCTACCGTGATGGGAAGGAAGCCTGATATGGTGGATGCTGAAATGTCAGGACTCCTGCTTGCTATGGCTACGTTGTAGCCTTCTGCTTTAAACTTCTGGGCTACTGACAGTCCGACTCGTGGGCCAGATCCGAGGATCAGGATGGTATTGGGAGACATTGTCGTGGTGAACTATGAGGTGTTTGATGGGAGATGAATGAATCCTTTGAGTATGACTTTGTTTTCAAAATGCTTGCAAGTTGGAAGACGAGATAAATTTAATTCTAATGAAGAGCAAAAAATTAACACGAGATTAGACCATTATATATCTGATCAAACTTTTGAGATCAGAGCGGATGCTTGAGTCCTCTCACAAAGCCATGCTCAGCAGTGCAAATACCGTATCAGAATGATGATGCTTAGAAATCCAAAGACTACATATTCCTTTGATTGGGCATAGAGGAAGGAGGGGTCTTTTTGTTGCTTAAAACAAGTAAATAGAAGTTTACCCGCAGCGGCTCAATCAATAAGCATTCCCGAATGTTTGCCCGGTGAAAACTCCGAATCAGAAGCGTCACTCGATACGATAGGAGGAAACAGTGAGAAGTCCAGAAAAGGGGGGAAGAGTAACACTTAAGCGAAACGTTAGCGCGGGCATCGCTAGCGTCTTTCTCGATAAGAGCTGCTCTGGAGCTTCAAATCATGAACCAGGCTGCTACGACTAGACAACTCACCAACAGCTGGCTCCGTACCATTTTGATACCCAAGGAGCTGAGCCGATCAACACCATGTCTCTCGATCCTCCGACCTACCTTTCTTCGCTCCAGAACAACATCCGCCAGCGACCAATTCCTTGGGAAGGTGCGGTTCGAGCTGGCACTATCACTGACGACCAATTGAGCAAAATACGAGCCATTGACAAAGTCAGGAAAGAACAGAGGAAGCAGACAATTGAGGATGACTTGGGCACATATCGCACTCTGTTCCTAGGCGATTATGGAAAGTCAGGTGTACTGGAATCTGCTGCTTCTGCAAAGCGGTCAGATGTTGTCCAGTACATCTTAGTTTTGCTTGGAGATCTACTCGAAGGTTGGTGCTGATGATTATTAAAATGTCATCAAAGTTCTGACAGAGTATCTGCAGGTGTCCCAGCACTCTCGAAAGCTCTTTCTGAGCACCCAGACCCATACAAGCCTTTCCTGCCTCTCCTCACGCAATCGAACGACCCAGAGGATCCCAAACCGTTGCTCACGTCTACCGTTCTCACAGCCATGATATCTGGTGCTCCAGGATTGTCGGATAAAGCTGAAGCAGCATTGCCCAAACTGTTTTCATATCTGTCAACACTCACAAAGCTCTCAGATGGAGGCCTGCAAGATATCGCAGTGTTGGAATACTCGGCGCTGTTGAGGGGCAAAAAATCACGGGAGCTGTTCTGGGACCAAAGAAAAGAGACTGTTGCTCCCTTGATCGATATTCTGAAAGCCGCGGCCGGTGTTGGATCCAACGGAGATTCTGCGACGCTCTGGAGTGGTGCTACTAGTGTTCGTGGTGTTGAAGGCTCTTTGGGTGGTGGGGTCGGGCTACAATTACTCTACCACGTTCTTCTGGTTCTTTGGCAGTTAAGCTTTGAGGGAGCTCAGGTTGGAGAAGGTCTTGAGGAGTAAGTGAAAGTTGCGCAGAATCAATTGAGACATGGGGCTGATTTTTCCAACAGGGACTTCGACATTATTCCTCTATTCACACAACTTCTCCGCCTGTCACCGAAGGAGAAAACCACACGACTTCTAGTATCATCTCTATACAACCTTCTATCTACGAATAAACAGTCGCTTCTACCTGCTGCGGGACTCGCACGCCTTCCAGCACTACTTGAAAACCTCAGTAGCCGACATCTTTCGGATGAAGATCTATTGGATGACCTGAAGGCCCTTAATGAGATGCTGGACGACTACACCAAGACCCAGACAACGTTCGATGAATATGCCGCAGAGATTAACTCAGGACATCTCCACTGGTCACCACCTCACCGAAGCCCTACCTTCTGGGCGGAGAACGCTCGCAGGATTCTCGAACACGGGAGAGGCGAACTTCCCAGAAAACTGGCAGAAATTATGGGCAAAGCCTGGGATAATGACAAGCAAGTTCTTGCGATTGCTTGCAATGATGTTGGCTGGCTGGTTAAAGAGGTTCCTGAGAAGAGGAGTCAGTTGGAGAAACTGGGGCTGAAGACGAGAGTTATGGAGTTGATGGCGGAACCAGATGAGACTGTTAGGTGGGAAAGTTTGAATGCTTTGTCCGGATGGCTCAGATATAGCTTTGAGACGAAGTGAAGCGCGGCGGTCCTTTAACATAGGACTCGGAGCTGTATTATTCCACAGTGGCTAGGAAATCGGACTGGGATGTTGGACTTTCCCATTTCAGTTGTTCATTATATATAGTTTGCAGCAAGCATTGCTATTCAATGCTATGATGTTTAGAGTAGAGCAGAGACCAATCAGTGATTCTCAAAACTCATGAAATCCGCTTGTCTTTTGAGGCCTGTCCGTCGACAAGGGTGCACGTTCCTGCAGCCAACCCCACTTCCGACGGAAGCCGAACTTCTCTATCTCTCCACCTCGTCACAAACTTTACAACATCAACACGAATTTCAACCAATCAATTGGCCCATCATGAGACGTCTCCGAGTCGTATCAAGAGCCAGCGACTCCATAATCGCTCATCGCACAGTCTATCGCACAGTCTCACGCACCTCTCGCCAGCTTTGCACAGCTCTCCTCCGCCAAGAGTCTCCATCCTCCTCGAAACCCCTCACCTCCACCCCAACCCCACAACAGCTTCAGTCCCCATTACGAACCCTTCCCTCTATCCGCCATGGATCTACCTCATCCGAGCTCCGGAAAACACCCCTCTACGACCTCCACCTCTCCCACGGCGGCAAAATGGTTCCCTTCGGTGGTTTCCAAATGCCAGTCCAATACACATCCCTCTCCGTCAGTGCCTCGCACCACTTTACCCGCTCACACGCCTCCCTCTTCGACGTTAGCCACATGGTGCAACACCATTTCTCGGGCCCAGGAGCTACCGCATTCCTCGAGACTATAACACCAGCTTCGATCTCCTCTCTGGGCATACATAGGTCTGGGCTCAGCACGCTGTTATGGCCTGTCACAGGAGGCATTGTCGATGATACGATTATCACACGTTTAGGGCCGGAGAAATTTTACGTTGTTACAAATGCAGGGTGTAGAGAGAAGGACCTGGCTTATTTTACGGAACAATTAGCTGAGTTCAAGAAGAATGGAGGAGAGAAGGTTGATTGGGAGGTATTGGAGAATTGGGGCTTGATTGCACTACAAGGTCCACTGAGCGAGGATATCTTAAGCTCCGTGCTCGTTGAGCCCGAGGAGGTGAAATTAAAAGAGCTCTATTTTGGACAGAGCAAATATATGAAGGTCAAGCTTCTAGGCATGGACATCTCGAGCCCCTTGCTCGTCAGTCGAGGGGGCTATACTGGGGAGGATGGGTTTGAAATCTCGATTCCACCTACGGAGGCTGTTGCTGTTACGGAAGCACTGTTGCAGAGTGCTACGCCTAATAAACTGCAGCTTGCTGGTTTGGGTGCGAGAGATAGCTTGAGATTGGAGGCAGGTATGTGTCTCTATGGGCACGACCTCGACGATTCCACCACACCCGTCGAAGCAGCGCTCAGTTGGGTCATCGGCAAGAACAGACGGACAGGGGGGGGCTTCCACGGTGCTGATGTTATACTTCGGCAACTGATACCAAAGAGTAAAGGCGGAGCGGGAGTGGAACGACGGAGAATAGGCTTGATTGTCGAGGGAGCGCCAGCGAGAGAGGGTGCTGAGATAGTAAACGAGAAAGGTGAAAAGATTGGGAACATCACAAGTGGATGTCCGAGCCCAACTCTAGGAAAGAATATCGCGATGGGGTATATCAAGGATGGATTCCACAAGTCTGGAACTGAGGTTGGGGTTGTAGTCAGGGGCAAGCAACGCAAGGCGCAGGTTACGAAGATGCCGTTTGTGCCGAGCAAGTATTGGAAGGGCGCTGTTTCGGCTTAGAGAAAAGTTAATGAAGAAACTATATTTGAGAGCATCTTTAAGTTTGATTGGTCTTCTTGCACAGCCACAGGACAGTGTTTTCATATAGTCAATCCTGTGTCAAATTGACAGAGAAGTTAACTAAAAGCAATATCAAGCTCAACAGAGATCTCGCTCGTCATAAACCTTGCCTCCCTCTTCCACTGTCAACACCACTGCCATAGTGGCATCTATTTTCCTTGTTGAAAGAGAATCTTTCTATTGTTATCTACCACTCTATAAACTCCCTCTCAGTTTCCAACAAAACCTCAGCAATCAGCCAACTAGGTCGACAGCACGAGTTGAGGGAATCTATGATCGTGTCGCAGTCTGCCTCACTACAACCCATATAGAAGTTTATATCACCAATTCGTGAGTTACAGAATTCTTCCAGCTTGGAACTGAGGGAGATTTATACTGTCGGCGATAGAGCCTTCGGTGTCGAGCCTGCGACTGTTGGTACCTTTGCAGCTTGACGAAGGCTAAGGAAGACATTGGTATTCAGCGAGGCATTCTAGGAAAGGAGAACAAAGCAAGGCTGTCAACTTGTTCCAAGATCAAGTATTGGAAGAGGGCTCCGGTGTAGAGAAAAGGTAATACAAAGAAAAGTCTCTCGCTGCGTTTCGACTCCTTACAAACGCTGCCCCATCGTTCCATTGATGCTAGTCATATTCATCTTGCTCAGCTTCGTGCTGGTAATTATAAGTACTTGTGTCAACACTCACTCTAATTCTCATCCAGTCAAGAAGGGAAGGGATAGAAGTCACCGGACGTGCACTTGATGCCCCTGCTTAAAGAAGATTGAATAAGTTACCCTGATGCGAAGAAGCGTAGAGGCTTGGGGATCCTGAGATACGATTATCGAGTCAGTGTCAGCTACTGCCTTCCTCTTTCATTTTCAACAACACTGTCATTGTAGCCTATAATTTCATTGTTAATATCATATCCATAGTCATTCACCATTCTCCCAAATCTCAGCTACCTGGTCCTGTCAAATCAATCAACTCAGTTGAAAGCATACATAGTCTCACCAACTCCCACAGCCTATGTTAGAGAGATGATATTTGCAGTCTGCCTTACTCCAAGCCCATGTAGTCCTTGTCGATGCCGTTCATAGATGGGATACAGAATTCTGCAAGTTTGGGAACGCAAAAAGGGTTTATACTGTCGTTGACGGATCCTTCAGCGTTGGCCCTGCAACAGTCAGCGACTGAGGGTTCTCTTTCGCACATTCACTTGGAGGCATCATACCTTGGAAGTGGTGTATTCAGAAATCCTAGGAATGAGATAAGGAAGCTAGAATGTCGAGCTGTGTTAGGCCAGCAACATGAACGTCTCAGTTGAGGTGCAAATGAAGTTTTTTTTTTGTTTGAGGTTCAAACATGGAGCGGGAACGGGGGTTGTTAGACTTCATTCATTCACTGTCGGCAAATATAATTGTACTCTTCGCCCTAGTTCTAGAGTCTGAGATATACTTGTCTCGCTAGATACAATGAAGCTCGGTCTGCGAAACTTTCTGTGTCAAACCCAGAAATGTGCACTTTCAAAATATTATCTCAATGCCTTGTAACTGCTATTCAAGTTTTATTTCATTTATGTGATACACATTCACCCTCTATTTCTTGCCATCAAGATCCGTGAAGAACTTGTAGCCGAACGAGTCACTGGGGTCATTGAATCTCAGCTTCTTGTCAATGCTCTCGATCTTCTTGACATCCTCGGGTGCAAGCTTGAAGTCGCCTTCCAGGTTGGACTTTATCCGGGATGGGGTTTTGGATTTGGGGAGGACAGAGTGCCCCTTTGTGATTCCCCATGCGAGAGCTACTTGGGCGCCGGTCTTGTTGTATTTCTTGCCGATCTCGACGAGGACTGGATCATCCTACAATCACCACAATTAGCATAGCTACAGCCTTGATTTAAGGGGGTAAAGAACTAACCATCAACTTGCCTATGTTCCGTCCGCTGTCGTAAGTCTCGTTCTGGTTGCCGAACGGCGAGTACTGCTGAACGTGAATTCCCTTGCTCTGCAGCCACTCCGTGAACTCATTCTGTTGCAACCATGGGTGGCATTCAATTTGGTGCGCCGCTGGTACAATCGAGCCTTCCTTGAGCAGAGTCTCAACTTCAGCCTTCGAGAAGTTGGAGATTCCAATAGCCTTTGTCTTTCCAGTCTTGGTCAACTTCTCCATTGCCTTCCATGTATCCAAGTAAGAGGTGTCGTCAACCTCTATCTTTCCATCTTTGTCTTTGGGGAACATGCCATCGCCGGGCTTGAAGGCCGCTGGCCAGTGCATCAGGAAGAGGTCCACATAGTCCATTCCGAGGTCTTTGAGGGAGGCATCAAGGGCTGGCTCGACATCTTTTGGGCGGTGACTGTTGTTCCAGAGCTTGGTTGTGATGAAGAGTTCGGATCTGGGGACACCGCTCTTCTTGATGGCTGCGGCAACCATAGGCTCAGTTCCGTAGACTACAATTGTCAGCCAACGCTCCACAAAATGGTAGCATATTAATTAGGATATAAGATATCGATCGATCAATAAAGTTCAATGAAGAGGAATTCAAGCAGTCTTCCCGGAGCCCGCTTGACCCTTCACTCGACTTGAGCTTTTGAGCTCCTGGGTGTCTAGGGCAGCCTGTAACTATACAAAACGTCTATACTCAGTGGCCGAGAGAGGCTGAACGATTGATATCTTATACCCCAATTAACGCGGTAATAGGGGGAGCTTACTTCGAGCGGTATCGATGTGGCGGTACCCAGCATCTAAAGCTGCAGCAACAGCTTTTTCTTGATCCTCCTTATCTTGCCATGTACCGAATCCCAAGGCGGGGATACTGGCACCGGTATTGAGCGTGTGAGTAGTAACCATATTGCGTTGTTGCCGTTGCACTTGCGAGGAAATTTGAGAGACTCGAGATGCTACAGTGATGGAAGAAAGACGTCCTGACCGTGAAAACATGGTTTGGGAATAAGAGCTGTATACAAACAAAGTTTCTACATGCTTTCTTCATTATGTCACTTCCTGTTGTTACGTCAGGCAGAGCTAGCAAACAAAAATATCCCCATTTGTGTGACGTCAATTATCTTTCTGATCTCAACCGAGTCGTCAGTGAGGCAATCGGAAAAATAGCTGGAATAAAGTTGATGCGCGAAGATCACGTGTCGGGCTTGCGCCTTGTTGGGGCCACTTTTCGCCACAGCCGTGAGGCGGATAGATAAATTAGCAGCCAACTTGTGATCCACTCCGTCCTCACACCGAAATATCACCCGATGATCTCGTCTGGGTAGTTATAAATTCACACATCCCATCTGAGCGATTCGCACCTCCATCTGTGGCCACCAATCAGTGCGCAGAGGAATGATTTGTCGCCGCCGGCCAAGGGTCCTCATTTCAGAATCCCTGTGCCGCTCCATGCTCGAAATCGTCATCCTGGCTGAGGTGAAGTCGGCAAATCTGCGTAAAGAATTTTCCATCTGACAAATAGCAGCAACTACTGCGAAAGGAGAGAACTCGAGATAAAGAAATATATCGTAGGTCTCACATGAGGTATGAATAAGGTGAGGCCTTAACCTCCTAAAGGGGTCGGGCCTCGAGACTCCTTACAGTAGCGCTCGCTGCGGATACCCACACCCTAAAATAGTGGCAAGGAACTCGATGACAAGCAAAAGCAAAGCCTCAAAATGCGTGTGCGGAGCTTCGTATTAAATTAAGCCAAAGCTACTGGCTCGGGGGACAATTCATTAGGCTGCGAACTTCTTCTCTGGTCAGTCTTACGCCGTCTCCCTTGTCGCGTGATTGCCTTCCTCACCCATCAAAAACCACCTCGACCTTTTTGCCCGAAGTCTTGGCGAATCAGAACCTCCAATCACCAATTCTTTGAATGACACTTCCTACGTATGTCCATCCACGCACAGCCTCTCTTAACAAGTTCCATAAGAAGATCCTCAAAATTGTCGCATCTCCTTCTCAATCACTCTCTACTTTTGAACCTTTCGCCCTACACTGAAGCAGTCAACTACCATTTACTGCTTTTCCACTATCCTCTGATTCCTTTCACCCTCTAGACCGAAAACTTTTCTTTCTTGATGATGATCTCCAAAATGAGATCACATGGAGGCCGTGTCTCCCTATCGCTCATCCTTTCCTATGTCGTCGACTGGATCATTATCATACTGGCCGCCGTCGTCGGGGGAGTCTTCTCAATTATCGCCCCAAACAAACGTCCGTTCTCCCTGGTCAACCCAGAAATCAGCTTTCCATATGTCAATAAAGAGAAGATCTCAACCGCCACCCTGATCCTTTGTGGACTTGCTGCTCCTGCAATCATCATCTTCTTGGTGACAATTCTACTCGTTCCAGGTCCAACAGTACCAAAGTCAACACCGAAGGCCCTGGTCTGGAGACGAAAGTTATGGGAGCTTCACACTGGATGGCTTGGCTTGGGTTTATCACTTGCAGCAGCCTTTCTTATCACCAGCGGCATGAAGAACCTATTTGGGAAACCACGAGTAAGCTCTCCACATCGATATTCTCGGCGTCTTCTGCAGCCAGGATCTTAGAACTTTGAATCAAGGATAATGCTAACATCACAAATAGCCCGACCTCCTCTCGAGGTGCAACCCAGATCTCTCCAATATTAGCAAATATGCTGTCGGTGGGTTTCCGAATACCCAGGAAGGCTATCTTCTCGTCAGCGCAGCAATCTGCCAGAACACCGACAAGTCAATCATGGATGATGGCTTCCGCAGCTTCCCAAGTGGTCATGCTTCATTCTCAGCTGCAGGACTGATATATCTCAGTCTCTTCATCGCCTCAAAACTCGCCATCACCATTCCATTCCTCGCCCCACGACTGTACAGCAAAGATACCTCTCACGTCTCTGCCTTTCCATCTCGCATCGAAAGACAACAGCACAAAAGCCATGTTGCCTCGGACCAAGACAAGCGATTGTCGTCTACCGATGATCAATTCGAACCCTCTGGTCACAACGAAGCTATCATCGCTGCGCGCAACCAAGCTGCCGCTCCTCCAGTCTACCTGCTCGTCTTCGCAATCATCCCTTTCTTTGCAAGCATCTACATCTCCTCAACTCGTTACTCCGACTTCCGACACCACGGCTTCGACATTCTATTCGGTTACTTCATCGGCACAGTAACTTCCATCTTCGCATTCAGATGGTATCATCTACCTATCTCTCAAGGAGCAGGGTGGTCATGGGGTCCAAGAAGCAGTGAGAGAAGTTTTTGGGCCGGCATCGGCGTTGGGACTTATGTTGGAGGTTCCGACAAGACTGTGGAGAATGTCGGGACCCCTAGTGACTTTGAGACCGGACCTATTGACAGACAAGTGAGCCATCATGTGGATGCTGATGGTGTTCATGCGACTGTGTGATATTTCATTTGTGGTTTTAATGGCGGTAGCAGGATAATATCATGTTACTTCCTCGGAATGAGCAGTCAGCTGAGTACAGCAACGATGACCAACGAACATGAATGGCGTTATGGAATGTTGGGCGGAGATACCTCTTGTACTTTACATGTAAAGAATTGGCGTTTCTACGCATTAGCAAGGCCCGATATACGTGAGCGGGCGAAGGCTGTAATTAATTAATGTTTAATGCAACAAGATTAACACTCATGAGATAGTGATAGACCACTTCATTGTTTTTGTCTCAATTGCCCAGCAAGCGCTGCCTATGTCAAGTTTTAGGATGTTAACGTTTCACCTCAACCTATTCATATTCGCTCAATTCATCTTCGTGCTTCGACACCCTTTCGCGGATCTCCCAAACCTTGACGCATTGTACTTGTTTAAATGTTACCGGGAAAGTTTGCATCGCGTTCAAAGGAACTTTATTTTCAGGATATATGTAAACATAGACACAGAAGGGAGAATCACTATGGCCAACGCCACACTCATCTGTTCATTCAAAGTTAACTCACTCCATATGACACTCGTGGGTTTGAGTTGGCTCGCGTCCGCCTTTCAATGAGAAACGATCCTCCTTCTTACCCTTCCTCCTTAAGTACAGGATCAATTGGGAGACAACATATGAATCGTTCAATCCCTCTCAGTGATTTGAAATAGGCTTTTGGTGAACATCTGAGGTACGATGAAAATCTGGATTGTAATTGTTGAGAAGAAGTGAGCCCAGGACTGTGCAATCTCACAAATATCACGGTGCGTGTATAGGTGCCTCCATGCTCGAATGAAATATATCAAGCTTTTCCGAGAACTTCTGACTACAACCCATTGCTATTTTCAGCTTTGGATATAATTCATATCTCTGTGTTCGTATTCGCGAGGTACTCTTTCGATATCACAAGACAAGAAGATTATGGAATATAAAACGAAATTATTTCCAGGAGATAGCCATCAATTGGACAATCGTTCAACTGGACTCAGGTTTATTCATCCCAGCTCTTGCTACCTCCTCCCAGCTACAGCCCGTGCTCCCCGAGCCCATAACAGAACGGTACCTGAAGTCTGCCATGAAGTTTTGGAATCGTTCAAGCTCCGTGAGCAATTCGATTCGGGATCGGATGTCCGCGATATGGACCGTTGAAATGACTTGAACGCGCATGCCGCTGGTACTAACCACAGGTGGCTGAAGAGAAATATCACTTGTTATCATTATCATATATTATATCTAGTCATCAATCAAGCCCCCCTCTATCAACGCCATGGCAATGCCCAACGTAGGACCAGCCAGCTAGTCCCTTTACCAACCAAAACATTCCGAATGTAAATAAATCCCTTGGGCACCCGTCCCTTTGTGCACAGCTCGCTCGTCCGAACACCTCATAACAGTTCTCCTCACATCGCTGCTCAATCCCAAAGGTCCACAGACAGCCACACCAGTCTCGCCTTCCGCTTGCTCCAAGAGCTCCCAGAGCAAAGGGTAGAAATCTGGGCGCCCGCTCTGGAATGTCGCGCACGGCAGTATCCTCGATTTCGTTCCCGACTTGAGGCTGGAAGAAGAATTCGATCTTGATTGCTCTTTCACTCTGACATCCTTCTGGCCATCAACTGATACGCCCTTCTCATCAACGATTTCGCGGATATCGTCAGAGTCCCCGTCGATGTTGACACAGCAGCAAGGACCAAGGCTCTTGTCGCATGCACAACTGCACTCTATGTTCTGGCTTTCTTCGCCGGTAGTGAAGTTGTCGTCGCATGTTACATGAATTCGGATGGAAAGATCGATTCCAGCTGCGCGGAGGGCTTCAGAAGCTGATGTCAGCTCAGAGGCTGTCCAGGAAGTCCAAGAGGTATTCTTGACAATCCAGATGAACACCACACGCTTCACTGGTAGCTTGGCGTTTTGGGCACGGGCAGCGATGTCGAGAACGATGGGCAGAGTGAAAGTTGTTCCAGTGGACCCTGAAATCAGAAGGACAGTATCGAAGGATCCGAAGTCGTTGTGTGAGCTGCCGTATGGTCCGTCGATGAATGCAATGTGTGTCTCCTGGATAGTACTAGCAGAAGACTTGGCGGAGTCCTCCTTGGTAGGCAGAAGGGATGTTGATGAGTTTATGGCAGTCTTCAAAATTCGGGACGTGAAGCCTTTGTGTCCTTTGAGAAAGAAGACCAGCTCACCGCCGTGAGAGGAAGGGATGGAAGCGATGGTAGCGGGATGTGACTGACCAGGTCCGAATTTCGGAATCGAGAGAAAGACATGTGATCCAGGGCTCCATTTCTTGATTGACTTGCTCTGAACGCAGATTTTGGTTACACCGCCGTCTAATGCGGTCAGGGTTGCATGCCCAGGGCGTACATTGTTCCATGCGAACCTCACGGTTCGAATGATTCGGTCGATCAAATAGAGGGCGATCGGGATATAAATGTAGACTCTTGAATAGAGTGCTGTGCTGGGCAAATGGAACATAACTGCAACGATGAAGCCAAAGAAGGTGATGATGTGTTGGACAACGAAGAACTCATAAGAGAGGTTCCGGAACGGAGCAATGGTGCTCAGATTCATCCAAAGAAGGATGGCAAATGTAGCATATCCAGTTGGGATACAACTGTCTGTCGAGTATTCCAATTGCATCAAGCCATAAGCATTCCATGCAAGATGCAGGAAGATGACATGAAGGATGACCAGGAACAGCAAAACTCTCGCGACCCATCTGTGGATGACATTCAATCGCTCATACGAGACCCCACTGACAAGCCCAATCAAGTTGTTCTTGCCGGCCAGGAGGATTAGCAGTGGCACTTGAGCAACAGCTAACCAAGCAGCTCTGACTCCTAGTGATGTAAAGTGTTGTGCTCCCTCGACATTGTTGTTGACGAATTCGAGGAGAATAACCCATGACAAGTATCCAACCAACAGTATGATTGTTCCAGTTGGTGGGACTTTGAGGAATCGACTGCCTTGTGGGGTCCACTGGGGATATGATGCCTCTCGGTAGATGGCTGTAATCGTTGCTATCGCTGTCGAAAAGATGTTTGAGGGACTGGCAGGTCGAGGTCGGTTGGCGGCAGCTGCGCGCATCCTATGGACATCAGTGATTGCTATCCGGATTTATTTATTCAAACATACCTCATTTTAACGGTCATCTTTTGTGTGACATTGAAGAATGCGCAGATAGCGATCACTGCGCAGACTCCATACCAGAAATTCCTCGCATACATATTGGCATCGACTTGGAATTCCGTATCGTCGAGGATCTCACCAAGGAATGTTGCTGCTTGAGTCGAGTTTGAGAAATCGATCCCAGAAGCATTGAGCGGCGAATCTGCAGGCGCACCGCCCATCGTCATTGTATCGCTCATGTCCATCTTTGCGGTATTGAAGAAGTGTTGGGGCCGTATGGAGATATATTCGGCCTGGACAATGTGAAGATGCACGAAGTAGACGAGGATTAGTTGGAAATTAATCGCAAAGACTTGAGAATAACAGCGCTTGAAAGGATTTGAGCGTTCAAGAGAGAGAGGCAGATGAGGATAACTTATGTCCAGTCTTTTAGAAGGTGTGATTGAGTCCGCCAAGTATGAAACTTGCTCTGTGCGGGAGGGGGAACTGGAAACATCTTATCAAAGAAAGGCAAACGACAAACTTGTTAACTCTAGAACCCACTAAACGCGGAATCACACCCTGGTAAGATCGCTACTTTCAAGGGTCTTTTGAATGAAATGTTGTCGTGCTGATGTGTTAACTCATTCCGAGTAATGACATCTTAACTTCTCAAGGTGGAGACCTGTTCAACATTGCGGATCTCGTCTTCATACATGCCAATTGTTCTAGCGAGGTCTTGGAAATGCTTGAGTTTTCTCACCTGAAAGCTTGTCACTTATCTTGCTCATATGTGCGCAGATTGCGTTGCAAAATCCAAAAATCACCGTTTTGCTGGAGTTTGGGACGTCGTTGAAGGTCGGATGAGCAGATATGAGCAAGTTTCCCCATTTTAGGTGTAGCGAAAATTTTAATCCTTGCAATTGCAGCAAGGCGTTGGCTTTGACGGGCCGTGCGGCTGGAAAAGATCCGACTCTCTCAGCCTCATTCTTTGTCACATACAAGGCTGCCACAATCCCTGTCTTTTGGGAAGGTAGATTCAAAGCACACCTGCCCGAACTATGAGGTAATACACCTGATGTATCCTCGATTTCTTAACTTGACACCTTCTCATTTGCCCCATCTCTTAGTGACCATCGCACTAGTAGCTGGGTCCATATCCTTTCTTCAAGTCTTCAATCCTTTTGTATGCCGTCAAACAAATCGTTCCTCTGCATCTTGCATGGCTTTCATGGATGCGGGCTCCCTACTCTAGTCGGCCGTTGCGCGTATTGTTGGAGCAGAGGATGTCTCGTCTCCTTTTCCTAAGCGGCCTCCAACTCTATCTAGACCCTTGATCCACAGCCGTCTGCAATATCAGAATAAATATACAGTAGAAACTTGGTGTAAGGATCCTTGATATCCTTATTAAATCTTCCGGTCCCGAAGTAGATATTTGGGTGAAACCCACCAAAATTATAAGGATATCCTTATAATATCCTTAGTTTTTCACCGTCCGAAGCTTATCGTTATATCGAGTGTCTACTGTAGACCGCCAACTGTGTGTCAGCCAACACGAGAACGTTCAAATCGCATGGTCGATTCTGACCTCAACATTTACAAGTACCCGTGAAAGCCAGGTTTCACTTCTTTCCATTTTCAAAACCCAAGAATAAGTGACTGAGCTCATACAGGTCTCCATCAATGGTGATTAGTAAATGTGGATGTCAGGTTCAAGTGTTAGAAAGTCGAAGTGGCTTGGTTCGGGCGGAGGGAGGTTGTCAAAAGCATTGAAAACCAGGCGGAGGAGGGAAACAAGGCGAGGAAAAAGCTGAAAAAGGGCGGGGTGAAGTAGAAGGGTAAGATCGAAGAGGATCACGAGCGAGGAGGTTACCGAGGAAGCAGGCCAGAATGCAAGCAGAGAGTCGTCTGCGGATGATGATCACTTGACTTGGAATATTTCTTATTGGGGTTTAGATCTGAAGGAGAAACTTTGAATGTATGAAAAATCCCCAAAAGGCCACGCAGGAATAGAATGGGACCTTTCCATTGTGGAGAAATTTTGAACCAAGAGAATAAAGAGCCTGTTGTCATGGTTACTCTGGAGCCCACTCCCAGCCTCGCTGGGACTAACAGGTAACAACCGAGATCTTTATCACTTTTATATATTAAAATAAGTATCTCTGTAGTCAAACAAGTCAAATAGTTGGACTCCCAGAGTTCAAGACGCGGGGTCGTAGTAAGTACCTCCAGGTTCTCCTCGAAAGACGACAACTAACGACGCCTCAAGACTCAGCGGTAGAGTGTTCGATTTGCATGGTGTGGATATGCGAAAAGTCCGGCGTTCAATCCGCCGCTGCTCCAAACTTTTAGTTTTGTGAAGCTTTTGATATCTTTTGTTCTGTGCGGTTAAATTTCGCTCTTTTCTGGGTCGAGAATTACGCGAGACGCTAGCGCAAGTCTTCAAGCCTCTCCCGGCGGAGCCTCCGAAAGCTCTCATCGACAACATAACGATGATCGTCAGACAATCATGGAGTCTGCCATTGCGGCTCACTTTTTGTGTCGCAGCTTTAAGCTTGCTCATAGCCCAAGCAAACGCTTCATATGGCGACCGTCTTCCTGAATTCCGACAATGTGTTGAGGTATAACATTCCCCTTCCATTCAAACCTCTACTCACAAGACCAGGTCTGCAAGCAAGAGAACTGCGCATATGGCAAAACCACAGCAATCCGTACGTTCTCTCCCCCGAATTACCTACCTAGCTCACCTTCCTAGCCCTTCTTCACCGTCTCCTCCTCTGGACCTGCCCACAAGAATGCGATTACACCTGCCAGCACATAATCACCGACCAACGCGTCGCAGCATCCGAACCCATCGTCCAATTCCACGGGAAATGGCCCTTCTATCGCTTCCTAGGCATGCAAGAACCCTTCTCCGTCTTCTTCTCTCTCCTCAATTTCCTCGCGCACCAAAACGGCCTCTCGAAAATCACCTCGAATATCCCTGCCTCGTACACTCTGCGCAAATACTACGTTCTATTGGCATATTTTGGAATGGCGAGTTGGGTGTTCAGCATGATCTTCCATACACGAGATTTTAATCTTACAGAGCAATTGGATTATTTTGCTGCTGGTGCAAGTGTACTGTATGGCTTGTACTACACGACTATCCGAATCTTCCGCATGGATCTGGGAGGGAAGAAAACCAAGTCCTTTCTGCGCGTATGGACAGTGCTTTGTATCTCGATGTTTGTAGCGCATGTGACGTACCTGAAATGGTATGCGTGGGATTACACCTACAACATGGCAGCCAACATCGTGGTTGGGATCGTTCAGAACTTGATGTGGAGTTGGTTCAGTTTCGAGAAATACAGGAAGTCGGGACGGGCTTGGGCGATGTGGCCTGGACTGGTGGTTGCGTGGGTTATATTGGCTATGAGTTTGGAATTGCTGGATTTCCCGCCTTTGTGGGGGTGTCTTGATGCACATAGTTTGTGGCATCTTGGCACTGTGGCTCCGACGATGATTTTTTACAAGTGAGTACTTCCGGGCTTGTGGCACGAGGGGTTTGCTGACATATGATAGCTTCTTACTCAAGGACGCACAGGACGATATGGCGGGAACACGGCTCAAGGCTTGAGTTTCAGGAGGTGGGTTCGGAATGGGATACAAATAAGATAATGATAATGTTTGCGTCGAGGACAGATTGTCTCGATTAAGCGAGTCCCTTACGAACCGTTCAAACTCTCATAGGGATCTGGCGAGTGATGTATATTCCAAGGATTTAGGGAGTCCCAGAAAAACTCAGACCTAAATCCTGGTTTCATCTGCGCTTTGGTCAGGGAGGTAGTCCTTCCTTTCAAGCGGGCAACTTCGTACAAGCCCACATGACCTATCTCTCTTCCATCACAATCACAATCTGAACACTATGAAATCTGCCAATATCCGCATTCTAATTGATACTGCAAGGCCATACCACCGTGCCGTAGCCAGGAGTGTGCGAAGTCCGCCAAAGGTGGCTGGATGAGACAGAATCAATGATAACTCATATCATATACTCATACAAGATTACATTATACTACATGGGAACCTTTCCGAGGAAACATACATTCTACTCTGTATCACTACATGAGCCCTCTCCGCATACCCCCAGGCTTCAGTATCCATATCCGCTGCTGGCGTCTAGTTCCACGGTTCTTAATGGATTTGGTAACGCGTGACTGCGAGGTTTTGTCTTCCATTGCCAGCCCATGAGGATTCCTATTTCCATCATCAGCATTGTTCCCACAGATTCCGTCGATGTAGGAGGATAGAAAAGGCTTACTCCTCCTCAACCTTCTTCCTAACCCCGGTCTTAGGCTTCTTCTCCCAAACCCTCTTCTTCTTAAAGAAAACATACGCGCACTATAAACCACACCCTCAGTCCCGTCTTTCTTAAATTGGCCTGGCATGCCATCTTGGGACTCGGGCTTCTTGTTGTTGATTAGCTTAGTAATCTTTTGGCGAATTTGCGTGCAGGTGTCGTAGATAGGTGGGAGGGAGGAGTTGGGGAGGGTGGGGAGTTCAATGTCGAGGAAAGACTTGGCGGTGTCTGGGATTGTCGGGGAGGGGAGACGAGGCGGCGGTTGGGTGTCGTTAGGATCGGTCTTAAATCGATTTGGGGATGGATGGGCTTCATAGGGTCCCGTTTAGACTGTGACTGTCAGACTTGGAGGGAGGTGGGGAGTCGTGATGGGGAACAAGCTCTATGCCTGGAGCTTGGTCGGGATGTTTAAGGTCTTGTTTGGCGCACGATGGGGACAGAGATTGGTGTCTTTGGCTTTAAGAGAACTTTGAGGTGATGGGTATGGCGCTGCTCGGTAGTTGGACTGGGCGAAGACGGCTTTGGGCATTTGGCTGTATTGTTTTGGTGAGGGTTTGGACATATGTGTGAAGATACTGTCTGCAAAAGATTTGTGAGGAACTGGGGAGATGGGAAATTGATACTTGAACCTGTCCCTGAGCCCATTGATATATCGAGGTGTCTGATCGACAGAGCCCAAGTGTTGATATGATGTCAGAATCTAGGGTGGGAGACGCGAGGCGCGACAAAAGTAAATAAGCCTGTGTCATATCTTTAGAAAATTGCAGCTCTTGATGGTCAAAGTCTGAAAGCGAAAAAGGTGCTCATGGATCGAAATCGAGATTCAGAACACGGAATGTCCTCTCCTTTTCCTCGATGCTTGGAGTGCTCAATGGGATTGAGAGGCCTCTCTTATGTGCTTGTCAATTGTCAAAGGTCCAGCGACTCTAGATATGAGAAGACGTCCACGGCTCAATGGCGCCAAGAAGACCCAGAATCATAATCTGTGGCTAAGCACTTGGGCCCTAAAAACACTAGGAAATGGAGCACGTGAGATGGAGGAGGTTCCTCCGATAGAGGCGAAGCCCAGGCCACTCACGTGATGGGATTTCCTCCGCAAAATGTTTAATTTCCGCGAATATTTCCCCCTTTTCTTCCGTTCTGTTTGAAGAATTTGATGCGGCGGCAACGCCACAATGCTCGCTGAAGTGTCAGTGACATTGGAGGCCATGCAAAGATCTATAAGTACAATGTCTTTCGTCTCATCCATCTTTGCAGTGTCTAAATCTCTCCGTCGTTTGAAATCAGGCGCTTTCGATTTTCATCTCCTTTTCGCCATCAGCATGTGTCTCTCCAGAGAACAGCAGGCCCGCACGGCACGGGCATATATCAAAGAGCAACTCAACATGACGAAGGAAGGCAGCGAGGTGCTCAAAGATCCCGATTTTCTAGACCGCCTTAATATGAATTTCATCACCATTTTTGGAATCTTCACTGAACTCTATGGATATCGAAACGATTGCTTAGATCAGATCATGGATCTCATCACACTCCTTGCGCATAGCTGGCGGGTTCGCCCTAAAGATCTGAAGGAGCTCGACAGACAGCGAGAATTGAATCCCGAGTGGTACATGTCGAATAAAATGCTGGGAGGTGTGTGTTATGTTGATCGATATGCGCAGAATCTCCAGGGCATAAGAGACAAAATCCCATATTTTAAAGAGCTGGGGCTCACGTATTTGCATCTGATGCCATTATTTGATTGTCCCGATCCTCTGTCAGATGGTGGATATGCTGTGTCCAATTATCGAAAAGTCAAGCCGGCGTTGGGAAATATTGAAGAGCTGAGATTGTTGGCTACGGAATTGCGGAAGGTCGGGATTAGTTTGGTCCTGGATATGGTGTTTAATCACACTTCGAATGAGCACGAATGGGCGAAGAAGGCGGCTGCTGGAGATCCGGAGTACTCGTCTTATTATTGGATCTTTCCTGACAGGAATATTCCTCAAGCGTTTGAGAAGACGACGAGGGAGATCTTCCCGCAAGTCATGTGCCCCTCTTCCCCCTTTAACTTGGCTGATTTTTCTCAGTGATGACCACCCAGGCTCCTTTATTTGTCTCCCAGATGGCCGCTGGGTTTGGTCTACTTTTTACCATTACCAGTGGGACCTCAACTACTCGAACCCTGCAGTCTTCATCGCCATGGCAGGCGAGCTCCTCTTCCTCGCGAACCTAGGGATCGAGATCTTCCGTATGGATGCCGTAGCTTTCATCTGGAAGCAGATGAATACGCCCTGCGAAAGTCTTCCCGAAGCACACAAAATCCTTCGAGCCTTCAATTGTCTCTGTCGAATAGCAGCGCCGTCTGTTCTCTTCAAGTCCGAAGCAATCGTGCATCCCGATGAGGTGGTGCAGTACATCGATCGTTATGAGTGCCATCTCTCGTACAACCCACTGCAAATGGCGTTAACTTGGGAGGCCCTCGCAACCCGCGACGCCTCGATGCTCTCCCAAGCCCTCGAGCGAAGACACAACATTCCTCGCGGCTGCGCATGGGTAAACTACGTCCGGTCTCACGACGACATAGGGTGGACGTTCTCCGACACCGATGCTTTGGAGCTCGGCAAAGACGGCACCCACCATCGGAGGTTCCTCAATTCCTTCTTCGTGAACCGCCATCCTGGCTCATTTGCTCGTGGTGTTCCGTTCCAAGATAATCCTCGGACTGGTGACTGTCGCATATCAGGAACTACAGCGTCATTAGCTGGGCTGGAGAGTGGGCAGGAAGGAGCACTAGAAAGAGTGTTACTAGCATACAGCATTGCCATGTCTACCGGTGGCATCCCACTCATCTATCTTGGCGATGAGGTTGGAATGTTAAACGACTACTCCTACATTAACGACCCCTCCAAATTCGACGACTCCCGCTGGGTCAACCGGCCCAAATACCCCACCGATCGATACGCCTCTCGCAATGACCTATCCACGATTCCTGGCCGCGTCTTCTCCGGCATAAAGCAGCTCATCAAACTGCGCAAAGAGACCGAAGAACTAGCTGGCGGACATGCCGTAGGCTTTTATACCGCGAACGAGAAAGTATTGGGGTATCAGAGAACGGCAAGTGAGAGAACGGTGCTGTGTTTGTGCAATTTCTCGGATTATCCGGAAGGGGTTGGGAGGGATCAGTTTATGGGGTGTCCGGAGGAGGCGAGGGATTTGGTGAGTGGGTTTGTCGTTAATTTGGGGAGGGAGGGGGTGCAGTTGAGGGCGCATCAGTATCTTTGGCTGAGATACTGAAGGAAGACAGCAATAATGACGTCACGTGATAACTCTTGAAGAAGGTTGCTATTGAAGTCGGCTTACTTTATGCTTTTATAACCAGCATATGTGTAGCTAACATAGCAGAACCAACAGCGAGTTTTGATTCATCTCCAGACAACGAAGATTCGAACAGAAACGTGTGCACGCCAAACGACAGCCCGAATGCATTCGATTGGGAGCCTCGCAGACGACGAACGCCATACTTCCTATTTAAGTCACCGGACTTCCAACTCGCTTATCGACAGAACCTCGCCACCCTTTATCTACAAAGGCTTCATTCTCTTCAATATTCGTTGTCTAGGTATTATAGTCATCAAAGTTCGCCGAGTTTGAAAGCACTACCCCACTTCTGCCCACGCCATTCCTTTTGACCTTCAATACAACTATTGTCATGGATCACACGCTTCCCGTTGGAGGTTTACAAGACTACTGCTCATTCTTTGCTGAAGATGCCTTCAATCTCTTTGGAGATCAACATTTCAATTTTGAATTGCCCGAGACATCTTTTCTAGATCTTGAGAATCTAGCAGGCCAAGCTTGCCAGCCCAGTCACAACTATCCGCATCTCGATTTTGACTTCCATGGCCCCATTACATCTGCTCGACACGATGAAGCAGATGCATCTTCTGGCGCTACTAGTCGTGAATCGGAGTACGAGCTTTCTCAAACCCCACATACAGAATCTTCTACTACGCAATCCCAACAACGCTCCTTGAATACACCTCGCTGCGCAAACATTCCTAGAAAACGGACCAATTGCGGTAATAACGAAAACGACGGACCAGGATCTGTAAAGAAGAACGCACTCAAATGGGAAGGGTCTATAGTCGTATTCGCAGCACAGCCAGACGAGAAGGTCTCCCCGAGAAAACGACGAAGATTTGATAGTCCGCGGCGTAAAGAAGTAGCCTTGAATAGATTGGTTGGTGCTTGTATTCAGTGCAGGCTTCGCAAAGGATCGGTAAGGACCTCAGGGGGCCGGTTTTCGCGGAAGAGGCTAATTAATTCAGTGCTCATTTGGACTGCCTTGCAAAGATTGTGTTAGACGTGCTGGGAACATTTCTCTTGGTCAGGAACTCTGTACCAGACAGACTCTGCTAAACGCACGGTTCAACAACATTGGTTCGTTTGTTTCTGCGTCGCAAAGTTTGTATTTTACTGAAAATGAGACAGATCTAATGGGAGTAACTGTATTCGATCAGATCTTGGAGCAGCACAAACAGCCTTTCATTGTCGGTACAAGAAGAGAAATGTCCATTGAATGGCCGAACTGTTGTCACAAGTCCCAAAATATATCCATAACACTACAAGTTCAGGATATCAAGCCTTTCCATCATTTACGGTTTCACCATGGCAACACCCAGACCATAAGGTGCATGCTTTACGACTGCTACTACGATAGTCGCGTTCCGGACAGCTGCTGTGCAATAGTTCCTGACTCTCTGCCTTCCTTAGAGACACTCTATGAATGTTGTCTCGATTCAGATCATTATTGCGATACCGGTCCCTTCACGCTCCTGCACATTTCTTTTGGGGCGTTTGCTGAGCGATATTGCAATATCGACGGGATATTACCACTCGTAGGTACCCTTGTTGGTATTGTTTGCGAGGTAACTAATAATTATTCTTGCAGCAAGGTTTGCTTCGTAAAGCAATTCAAATGAAACGATTGCTTGGAATCTATGGCGTGGCTCCGTTATACAAAAGATCACCAGAAAATTTGAAGATGGTTTATGCGCCATCTTGGATCAAGCTACAACTCAGGACACACATTGGCAGGGGTGTTATGGCTCTGGAAGCGGAGATCCTAGGCGAGTTGGATCGTCTGATGACTGCTCCAGAAGGCCTTGGAAAACGAAATCCGGTGGCCACATGGGTCTGTCTGTGGGTTTTGATTCTAGCTTACCGAGCTCACATAGGCTTCATATATCTCTATTTCCGAGAAGACGACAGTTGTAAGTACCACAATCTGGTCAGAAATTGAGTTTTCCAGTTGGTCTCAGAAATCCTACAGGACGCTGATATGCACTACATAGTTCGCGAACCCCGCTTCGCTTTGGGCAAACACATATACAACGCGCTTGTCTCCATTTATTGTGCGCTGTACAGAACCACGTCTCCATTGGCGTTCGATTACTGCAAGGAGGAGATTCGCCAGTTACTGGGACACGACGAGATCCTGATCGATTATCTTCAAAGTATTAAGACCGAGTTGCTCTGGCTCCGTAAGTCCATACCAGATTGTTAAAAGTTATTTGAAGCTGAATTGACTTGCCGCAGACGCAGATCGGGACTGGTTATTCCCTGAGGATGCCCTCTTTAAAACATTGGTGGTAGAAAAGGAAAGCCGTCTGGTTGCATCGCACGAGAAGACAGAGCAAAACGTAGAAGAGCGTGTACGAAGGAGCTTCGATGTACACTACCACTTCTAGCATTTCCCAGCCGTCATGTCTTTCTTCTCACCCATTTGGGGCTAATTTGGGGAACATAGTATAGGTATGAGGGAGGGTTAACATCTCTGGTTGCGATTCTTAAAGTTGATGAAAGTGAAGGGAGCTTTTAGAGCCGATGTTTTAAATTAAGTAGTCTCAATCGGGAGATTGAACATCTTTGAATGGTCTTTTCTTGAAAATACATCCTTTTTGCTCCTCTATCTCTATACGGTTCTTGAATATCTGCAATCAAACTAAGAGGCTGAAGAGTATGACAGTCTGAATCACGTGGACAGCTTCTAGGCTTCAGTCAACCCCACCCCTTTCGAGATTGACCATATCCATGGGCTAACTCTAGCGGGCCAAATGGAAGACTTGAAGGAAGCCATGGGGGAGAGTTCCAAGGACTACGGAGACTTGAAGTGGAATCTCCCCTTACCGGAGGAACTTGTCAGAAGGTCAGAGCGGTTATGGCAATAGCGACAGTACACAGTAGTGATGTTAGATTGATGAGCTTGATAAGCTTCACAGCTTGTATTGATAGCACAAGCAGGAGGTCGATTGATGATGAATGATGAAGATAGTGATGGCGCTCTCCCAGTCCCTATACACCCACGTCATAACGCAATGATTATTACACAAGCAATTCTTGAAGGACAGCCCTAGGTCATCTGATTGGACAAGTAGCGCCAGCCTCATTGTTCGATGCCTTATTTCCTATTCGAGTCACCGGGGTTTCGCTTAGTATGTAGAGGCTTGCCAACCGTAACATTGTATCTGCTCCATCATCCTCGATCTTTAAGTAGACAGTGATCTGCCAGCGCATCAGTCTCTACTTTACTCGGTAGCTCAAATCCTCTCAGCTCCGAACAGTCCGCTCCAATGAACACCTTCGATACTACACATGATCTGCAAGTCTACTTATGCGTTCTCTCCAGAAGAAAGCTCTAGCTTCTTCAGGGATATGGCATTGATTGCGACATGCCGGTCTTTCCTCTCTCCGAGTTTGAGCCTGGAGCCCCTCCAGTCTTACCATTGGAAACCCAGGAATCCATTTCTGCACAAACAATCTCGCTAGATGAATCTCTTTGGGACCTCTTCTTACCTCCTGCAAATGGTTCTCTCAGTGCAGCATCTTCCATGGAAGAGAACGTTGTGTTACTCCCCAACAACTAGATTTTTTGGAGTCGCCAATCCAAGAGACGAGTGCAACTGTACCCTCCCCTAACTCAGGTTTCAAAAGTCAGTCTGTATCGCTTGAGGAAACCGAGAATACTGATGAGGGAAGGAAAAGGAAATGGCAAGATTCAGTCTTTGTTTCTCGGCAGACCAGAGCAAGGATGTGGTGTCGAGGAGAAGGAAAGCTTTTGAAGCGTCTCAGGAGAAAGAAGTTGCATTGAACAGGCTGATCGGGGCATGTATTCGGTGTAAACTCCGGAAAGCAGCAGTAAGCTCTATACGTGTATAATTTCTAAACCGTGCAGAACTGACTTTTTATACAGTGCGACTTTGGTATACCGTGCCAACAATGTCTCAAACGAGTGGGCCGGAGTGGTTTAGGGCACGAGATCTGTACTCGGCAAGTTTGATATCAGTGCGTTTCAATAATATCGGTATGGCTTTATACCATAGATTCATTCAATGTCCTGACCATAAGTGCGGTAGATCTTTACAAGAAAAGCCAAGGTATAACGGTAGTGAAACCTCTCATCGGGAGTCCAGAGGGACCCATCTACATCTCATACCCTTCGTATTGCAGAGGCTCTAATACGTTCATCAAATCAAAGATTCAAGATTGTGAGCGTGTGTCCAATGACATGGCAAAGGTACTTGTGACATGGACATGTCGTGACTGGGAGGAAATAATAATTCCTGACGTCAACAACGCCTTCATCCCTGAGGCATTACCGTCACTGGACGAACTCATCAATTGCAGAGAAACTCGTCATCATTTCTGCGACTCGGGCCTTTTATAGGGCTTCAGAAAGCATTCGGCGAATTTGCCGAAGAGTATTGCAAGAAAGGCAATAGGTTGCCGCTTGTGAGTTAACTGTGTCTCCTCCCAAATTGATGGCTCTTGTTATTGAGTTCAAGTTAGCGAACACTTCTGGGGGATATTCTGCGCGTGAGAGTACTGCTTGGACTCTTCAGAAGCTGCCCGATTGTGAAGTACGCCCAAGGTCTCACTGAAACAGATTTTGCCAGCTTTGCAATGGCAATGTTAACTCAAGGACCGTATACGGAAGGAGGTTACTATGTTGGCAGCGAGAGCATTGTCTGAACTCGAAAGGCTTCTCTACGGCACCGAAAGTATTGGGAGATAGGACCCACTGGTTATCTGGGTATGTTTGTGGCTCCTGATTCTATAATATAAATCCGATCTGTGCTTCAGATGGTTCGACTATGGGCCTGAAACTTCAGGTAAGTACAGAACTCCCCTTCTGGTACTTCAAATCAACTAACATTATCTAGTTATCGGTTCTCTCTATGGCCTGGCAAGACATCTCTACAATGCGATTACCTCGATATATTCGGCGTTTTACAAAACAACGACTCCTCTCACATTTGACTGGCGGAAAGATGATATTTCCAATATTCTAGGCAGAGATTCTGAACTGATCAGATTATTCTGCAGTACTAAAACCAAGATGTTTTGGCTTTGTATGCCCTTTTCAAATCCATTCTTTATCAGAGGGAAGGGGCTAATGGCCTTGAAGACGCCAAGCGATATGACCTGCGCGAAGAGGACGCTTTGTTCGAGGCATTGTTTAGGAAAACGATAGCAAGCTTCTGGAGTCGCAGAAGAAGGCAGCGAGAAAGCAAGGCCTTTTGTGAAGTGGGTTTGAAGAACCATCTGGGCACAATCTATCGAAGTTTTCTATCCGAGGAATTTAATCTTCATTATGGCTTTCCTGTCTGCTCGAAAATGAAATAGAATTCTGATTATGATTCTCATTTGATGTTGATACTTGGTCATTCCGCCTTCACGGCCCCGCATATTCTCTTTTTGGTGAGCGGTATTTGTTGACCAGTTTTGCAGCAAGTAAAAATTGCATTTAATCACCTCTTCATCTCCTTCCCATGCGTAATTAAATCGGAGGTAGCAAAGCGTCCCATCTGCGATCACATTTGACAGCCCCTGGGTGTAAGTGAAGCCGAACTCGAACTAAACCCTATTCATGCTACAAGTACAGCCGCACAAAACGAAGAAACAAAGTAAGATTTTCCTACAGTTCGGAGACTGAAAGTAGTAGTTTGAAACCTCCACTCACCGGAGGAGGCCCTGAGGTCATCTGATTGGACGAACAGCTCCAGCATCACTCACTGAGACGCCATATTTCCTATTCGAGTCTCCGGATTTTGAACGTCGCTTAGCATCAAGAACCTCGTTGAGTTGGCATGCAAATCAAGTTATCCTTCGCTTTTGAAGTTATTATGATAGCTACGATGAATATGTCCGCTGAGTTCTATGAAGAATTTGTTAGCCCGACTGCCCTCTCCACTTCCACTTCTGAGGTTATGGATGGTTTCGACTTTCAGGACTACTGTTCAACCTTCACAAATGATTCTCTAAACCTCTTTCAAGACCGCAACTTTGGTTTTGATACGTCAGAGTTCGGACTCCCAGAACTCGATTTCGGAGACATATCCACTTCAGTTTTGGAACATGAAACGAATCCCGAATTGGACACTCTCTCGCCTGAAGACTTTCCATGGGTGTGGACTTTGTTCCAGCCAGTGTTTCGTTGGAAAAAGACCTGAGAGAGACGGAATTGTCACTCAACTGAAGCAACTAATACCTCCAGCCAGTCAAGTATTAGCTAAAAAGTCAATTGAGCTCGAAAGGGGTACCAGTGATTACTCGACAGCTGCCGATGCAGATGAGAGCAACAGCAATACCGCGACAACGAGGCAGAGATGGAACGATTCCATTATTTTTTCTCAGCCCACAACAATGCGATGGTACCGCAGAGACGAAGAAAGGCTTTCGGTCCATCGAGGAGGAAAGAGGTAGCTTTGAATAGAGCAATTGGAGCCTGTATCTTGTGCAAGCTCAAGAAAGGATCTGTGAGTTCTATCCTGCCTAACTGTCCTATCCTTTGCATAACTTACCCTCAAGTGCAATTTTGGCAATCCATGTAACTCCTGTAATAAGAGGGCTGGAAGCTTGGTATTGGCAGAAGAAATCTGCACGCGGAAGAGCCTGGTATCCGCCAGCTTCGACCATAACGGTAAGACGGACTGATTCAAATACTTCATAAGCCCAAAGGACTGATCTTTAATTTAGATCTATTTCAAACTGTCTTCTACGACAGAAGAGTTCGCAAGCTTGGACTGCCATCCGTTACTGGTGTACAGAGATATTTATACATTGGCTATCATGAATCCGGTTATGAAAACTATGTCAAGCTTTCCCATTGTTGATTTTCAACATCCTGAAATTTATCCGACACAATCACTGGTCGACATTACCTACTATGGCTGTGACTTCTTCGTCGTCCCTGACATTCAATGCGCTATCTCATGGGAAGCGCTTAAGACCTTTGAGCTGTTCCTGGAGTCAGACAATAGACTGAAATGCTGCGATACATCATTTGCTGGACTCTTTTCTGGCCTCCAGGAATCTGTCGGAAGATTTGTAGATCATTATATCAGCAGCCCAAGAGAACTACCTCTAGTAAGTTCATCCTTCAGATAACTGGAAGCTCAGAACTAAATTATCTACCAAGCAAGGGTTCCTCAAAAGAATTTGCGTATACGCTCTTTGTTCAATATGTACCATATGGCGGCGATCTTGAAGCCTTCAATGGAGAGTGACGAGAGTGATTATGCATCACACGCTATTTTCACTCAACTCAGATTCGTCCTCTCAAGAGTCATATTAAAACAGGAAGTTGAAGTCCTTTCCGAGTTCGACAAGCTATCATGAGGCACTGGAACTGCTGGACGACATACCCATATTGCGCTCTGGGTGTGTCTATGGATGCTGCTGCTTTCATACAAAGAGCACATGATATATATAAAGTTCCAATAAAAGGTACATGGTGACTGATCAAGCTCGCACTCGTGCTCACGGTAAATAGAAAACGGACCAGAGAAGCTGGCTCTAGTTCAGCACCTGTACAACGCCATAACATCGATTTATGCCGCTTTTTACAAAACAACAACGCCATTGACTCTTGACTGGCGAACCGAAGAGATTGCTGAAATGTTAGGGAACGAACCAGAGCTAATCAGACTATTTTGCATCATTAAAACAGAAAATATTCTGGTTTCGTAAGTACACTTGTGCACCCGCTCGAAAGCAAAACCACGAACAAGAATTGCTAGGATGCAGAAGCTAGCAAGGATCTTTTGCTACCTGAGGATAATCTCTTCAAGACACTCGTCTTGGAGAATGAGAACAAACTTCTTGAGTCACATAAGAAGGCAGCAAGGAGACGAGGGGTATTGTGAAAATGTATTTCGAAGAACTATTTCCTTGCAGAAGCATGTCGCAGTTCTCCTATTCGCAGGATTCTCCTTTCATATCCCTAAACTCGTCCAGAGCATGTCGAAAAATCCCAGAACTTCCACGCGGTATCAATTCCCATGCCCATCCCGTAATGTCAACAAATGAATCATCATGAAAGTGCCAAGGTAGCTCTCTCTTGGCTGTCACCGAAGAGTCCGAAAACTCACGTAGGAAACCAACCTCGAGAGAGTCGTTGGTGTCCGAGAGAGAAGCAATTGTCAAACCTGTGCTTGATATGGAAGTTCGCCTGATTGCAGATTAGCATTGTCCAGTCAAAAGTCGGAGGAGGTGAACAAACATTCATGCTCAGGTCTCAATTAATTCATCTCCGTCCCCAGCCCATAACAGCTCAGTCAGTATCAATGGCAGCCCCCTGAGCATCGTCGGTCTTCTGCTTCTTACTCGGCGTCTCCTCCTTATCCTCCCATATATCCTCATCCTTATCATACTCCGCATATATTCCCTCAATATCCATCATATCACCCAAGTCTTTCTTCGGGGACGTAGTCTTCTCCATCTGACTCTTAGCCGAGCTAACCTTGCGCACCGTAGACTTTGGAATAGGGATCTCGGAATCGGAAGTCGACTCAGACGCGTAGTATGTGTGCTTGCGTGCAGTAGCTCTTGCCGCAACTTCGAATAGTGAAATGGGGGCCTTCGAGGAGCTGGTTTTCTTACCGGATGCAGTGCGATTGAGGTAGGGATCAGAGGAGAGTGGGCTGCCAGCGGAGGAGTCGGAATCATCTGCTGGTGCGTAACCTCTTCCCTTGGGAGTAACAGATTTGAAGAGCCGGCTTGCGCCACCGAGTGTCATGCCACCGCGCATGCCACCGCGGCTAGCGGAGCGGACACGGTCGTACGGGGAGGGCTTGGATGTGGAGCCTGGATCGGCACTCTTCTTCGAGGTTGGGGTGTTGGCAGGTGTGGCGGAGGTAGAGCTTGTGGTACGCTTGAACATGCTTGGACGACGCGTGAGCCCTGAGAGGGGAGCGGGAGACGTGAAGGGTGACGGGCTGATTTGTTTGGCGGACCGGTTGGGAGTGAGAGACTTGAAGGACGAGCTGACGCTTCGGCCCAAGATTGGAAACTCGGTGGTGAGGGCAAAGGTCATCTTGGTATTGTGGTTATCAAGACTGATTCTCATCTCGGCGCGATCTAGGTCTTTGCAGCCTTTCAAGAAGGTTGCAAACCCTTCCTTTTGGGTCTTGAGGAACGTCTCGAAGGTATCGATGTCCATCTTGGCGGTTGGAATTTCTGGGTTAATCAAGAAGTCAGCGAGGAGATCGAGTAGAAGAGCTGAGTGGCTCGATGTTGAAGACGACTGTTGTACATACTTGTTGTGTGATTGAAGTCGAGGTTGAAGTTGAGGTGGAGCAGTTGACGCGTTGAAATGAAAAGTGCGAGAGAGACAGTCCACGTCTCGACTAAGACGCGAAGCTCATCTCAAGAGCAAAGGTGAACACTTCACGTACCCAACTAGAAACTGAAGTCTTTCGGCAAGACTTGGTAGGTAAACAAACTAGCTCGCCAACTTTATGTCTTCATATATCAAAAATGAGCTCTTTTTTCTTCAACAGCACGTCAGCACAAATCTTCTGACCTTCTTCGCCCCTCTTTACTTCACACTTACATCTCAAACCCTTTCAAACCATCTTCTTCAAGTTCTTTACCACTTCTCTTCCTCCTACGACTCAAAAGTAAAACCCTTCTTTAACTGGGTGGCTTTTCTTCTACCTTGATCTTCGGATGTCGAGGAGTTTCTTTTGCTTCTTTTTGCATTTTGAGATTCTATTCCGTTTTCAATTTGCAGAAGGGCAGGGGGATTCCTTTTTGTTATTGTAGACTTTTTGGAGCTGAAGTTTTGGTTCGGGGCTGGGAGAGGTGTTGAGGTGAGTAGCGAGCGGATGGTTGCGTTATAGACAAGGAGGCCAACCAACCACTTGGCGATATTCTTTTGATAAAAGTAAGATGATATGGCAAAGAAATTTCAAGTAAAGCAAATCCAAGTTGAAAGCAGCTTGGACTTGAGTCTCTTCACTGAGGAGACCCGGGGTAGGTGTATTGATTGATTTTGACGTTTTTGTACTCCTGCTCATAGTTGGGCTTTCAAAGGCTGGACTGCGTAGGCAATCTATCTAAAAACCCTAGCACCCTCTTCACTAAATCTGAAACCACTTCCTCAGGATTCCCAGCCAAGTTGTGCGACGCGCCCTGTACAACCCCCGAATTCTCTTCATCCGCGTTCCCACCGCCCTTCTTCACAAATCCAATCCACCTTTGAATCAACGCTGCCATGTCCAAAGTCTTCGGCATGTACTCATCACTTCCCGAAAACAAAATGCACAGTGGGCTCCTCGCTGGTAGCTCTCCGAACGTCTTCATCAACTGCTCATCAGTCAAGTCTGAGGAAAAGTAATCATCATCTCCATCATGATTCGGGCTCGTAAGGCTCAACCATCTTCTCGCACAGACCGGTGCCGGAAAGAAGCTCTTCTGTACTTTCGACGGCAAAATTTCCTCCCCATCACCAGCATCCACCATCTCCTGTGCAACTCTGTTACTCTCCTTATAAACTTCTGGATCCATAGCTATTACCATAGCTTCACGATCACTAGCTGGTGCTTGTAGTATGCCCCCATCGATTGGAGCACGAGTCTCGTGACCTGGACCAACAAGGTACTCCATGACATCCTGGCAACCGGTGGAGTGACCTAATAGAACGATTTTGCCGGTTTTGATACCGCGGAAGTAGGATACGCATTTGGAGAGTTCTTTGACGTCGCGTTGGAGGGAAGATGTTCCCCAGCCTAGATAGGAGGACGACAGAATCGGTTGGGCGAGCGACCAGGTGGGAGGGAGGGCGGACGCGATGGTTGTTGGATAGGGAACTGTGAGAAGGCCGTCGAAGAGTCCGCCAACAAAGATTAGGAGGTTTTGTGGTGGTATATGGGTGGAGTGAGGGGTGTGTTCGAAAGCTGTCAGGCGGGAAGTCTGAAATTGTTAGGTCGGAGCACTTAGAGCAATGAAGACTTTAAAAGGGGCAACAGGGAGGTTCTGGAAAATCCAATAACAGCAATTGAGAGTATCGAACAAGAAGGTCCGCCCCGCTGTTTGCCCTAGAACATAGCATTTGCCGGCTTCAGGTTGAGAATGGCGGGAAGGGCTTTCGACTGTACTTACGAATTGATGAGCAATGCCTTTCGTTGCACTTGGAGTGAACTTCATCTTGACCAATCGTCCTTTTTTGAGCCACTTTGGACGGATACTCTGGTGTATTTAAAGTACAGAAAGGCAACAGCAGTGAATTGTATTCTAACTTGATTCTGGGTTAATTTCTGGCTTCACTCGGAGCCTAGAATCACTCAATCGAGCTCGCCGAGACTAGTGCAATCAATTCCCAACTGGTACTTCTACTTTCAGGATATATTTCTTCGAACCAAAAGGATTCGAGTGGAAGATACTTCCGTCAATCGGCGAGACAATGAGGAAGGGACGTCGCCGCTGCCATGGTGGTTTGTCCTGCTCTCCCTAGTCTCAACATGTGACCATTTTCAACATGAACCAAATTTGTCTCGAGCTCCAAGCTCCAGCCATCGACGACACTCATCCGCTCCTTTACGCCCACGACAGCTAGCGCAATGGCATCAACACATACGACTATGTCACGGCTTCTCACGCCTCTCCTCCAATCCTTTCGATCTGTCTCAATCATTCCCAATGCCTCCAGCAGCCTTCTCAAGAACGCACCCTCCCAATCCACCCGAGCATTCAGCACAACACCAGTGAACCTCGCAAAACAAAAAGGCAAACCGAAGAAAGACCCTCGAATCACTTTGATAAGATACCATCTCCAACACCCCAAAACACCGCGGCCTCTGAGATTATCTCGTATGCGCGCGCTGAGACACTGGACTATTCATCGGGCGTGGATGTTAGCTAGACGGAAGAAGTTGGAGAGTGAGGAAGGGGAATTGATGCGGTTTGTTTTCCCGGATATATTTCTCTTATGTGTGCTTGGTTTGGGAGAGAGCTGTGCTAATTGTAGGTGTATTAGGATGTATCAATCAATGCACTCCGCTTGCGAAGAGCTACGAACGATGGACCCTCCGGGAACGAAAGATGCGGGGAGGTTATATCGGATTGCGATGGAGAAGAAGGGGATCTTTAAGCATGGGGGTGTGCCGATTGAGTATGCGAGGTTGCAGACAGATACGCCAGGACGGGAGGCTTGGAATCATGGCTGGACGAGATAATAGGAAGGGACATTTGGGAGAGGTGCTTGAATTTGAGAAGAGAGTGTGCCTACATACATTTGAATGGAACAATTGATCGGAGGCAGGATGGGTTTTTTCGAGACCCGTCGCGGCATTGTACAATATCAGAAGGGGCACTATTTAGGGCGTAGGCCATGTTCATAATACTTTGCTTGTATGTATTTTATGTACAAGAGAGTCCGAGTCCTGCCATTAGACCAATGCTATCCGCAAGCAATGCAACGATTCCATTCCGCTCGCGAGCTGGGTATGTTAGGAGAGATAAACCAAACTGCAATGTAAAAAAGGAGTGTGTTGACCAAGTCAGTGTGTCGTGATCGATCATTAAGCCCTCTATCTAACTAGCCCTCCAAAACGCAAATATCAACAGACCAAATCATAAGTTGCCTCGTAGAAAGAACTTTTGATATGCATTTCGCAGTTCAAGAATTCCAGACGAGGCGGTATGTAAGGCAAGCAAGAACACCGTCCGATGATGCTAAGAAAGCTGACTGGGGTGTGCTGAGAAGAGAAGGCGTATGCGTAGTCGTTCAATTAGAAAAGGTATCGTAAATGAAGTTGCCGCAAGCTTCCTGCCCTGTATGTGATGCTCCTGGTGTCTCTTCGTCCAATCTCAAGTCCAATGCCGCCGCTCATAGTATGACGCAGCATCCACTACCCTCCCCTTTCTCAAATGTGAGCAGTGCGGCCCTTGTTGCTGCTTCGAAAACATCGTCAACTCCTTCTCCGGTCAGGGATGAACATTCAAGGTATTTCCGTGCTCCGATTTCATGTGCAATATCTGTTGCTTCTCTGGTTCCCACGAAGTGTTGTGACTTCTTCCGGATTTCTTCAATCGCAACTGGATCTTCCCGCAAGTCCTTTTTCAGGCCGACAAGTATAATTGGGACACCCGGACATCTCTCGTTTGCTTCTTCAACCCACTGCCAAAGTGTTAGCATCTGGCAGGCCTAACGTAGCCGAAGAACCCACTTTGTGCTTGACGTTGTCCAGAGAGTCCGGAGTATCGATCGAGAATCCAATGAGGATAACGTGTGCCTTCGAATATGCTAGAGGCCGTAATCGCTCGTAGTCTTCCTGTCCAGCAGTATCCCATAGCGCCAGTTGTACGCTCTTCCCATCCACTCTGCAATCCGTCACGTAGTTCTCGAAGACTGTAGGTACCTAGTTGCGTATCAGTGTCCGCGGACCAGTGGAGAGATGTAGTAGCTAGGGGAGGACTCACATAATGCTGAAGACTACGTTAGCTGTTTGCTCCAAAGTCTTTTGATTTAGAAGTAACTTACTGTTGGGAAATAGCCAAGTGTGAAGACACTGAGAAGAGATGTCTTTCCGCAAGCACCATCACCAATTATAACCAGTTTCCTGGAGAGTTGTCAGTATTGCTGAAAATCTTCGCCTGCAAATTCGCTGAATCCCAAAAACATCCGATGCCCAGCAGCAAATCTTCAAATCATGGTTGGGACAACCCAACTGACTTCCATGCTCTTCCACAGATTTGGAGAGCCGATACCAACTCAAGTCATCATATGCCTCTCCCAAATGAATTGGCAGATCCCCAAATGAAATCTCTGTTGAATATCTGCAACTTACCTGCGCATAACATTTTGTGCTGGTTGTTGGGCCATTTTTGGTGGTATGTATGATTCGGAGGAGGGTGAGGTGTTGTCGAAGACAAGAGGTTATGAAAGAACCATGGACCAGTGAAGGTACAGGAAAGGCTGAAACAGGTTCAGTTCCGCTCGTTGAAGTTATCCAGGAGATGAAAGTTTGTCGATACGAGCCTGGCAATTGCAGAAGTTGCTCGGAAAACTGGATAGGGAAAGTTGTTAAGAACTCGCAACTCTCTTCTCGGCCACAACAGCTGAAGATGTTCCTTATTTATCTCTCAACAACCACGTTCAATAAATCCCCTTTCTTGTCGCGAATAGAGTGGAGTTCTCGAGAAGGTTGCTTTTTAACTGGGAACAGAACTGGGCTGAGTCGACCGAACCGTGCGCCTTGGAGCTCTCAAACGGGTTTAGTAGGCAATTGTGCCTCGACCTGCGGCGAACGGCGAAGTTAAAAAAAGAGTCTCTGTCACGGGATTTGAGGCAAGAGTTTGGTTAGCTGTGAGATGATTTTATAATGGGAACGGGTTATAATCGAAGAGAATAATCCGTTGGCGTACTTAGCCTTCAAGTTTAGAGTTTTATGGCCTGTGTGGACATTTCTTGCTTGTGAATGGAAGCCAAGAATATGTAATCGGTTCGACCTTGTGCCTGACTCCTGAGGCGCCAAACAACCGACAACTCTTCCAAATGAGGACATTGAATTACACACAACGAACCTTCCCTGGACTCAGAGGCACCGACACGATCCGCCATACGACTATCGACCCAAAGAACACCCCCAAGAGCCTCTTAGCTACCTGTACACGACCCACGAGTCTGAACAAACCCCAATCTTCTAGCTTACGAACCGGACAAAACCAAACACCTTGGTGGGGCAACACCTGGGGTATTCTCTTCACCCTTGCTGTGAGTCTTAAGAAGCCCCTGGTTTCGACTTTCACTGCTCTGCTCGGGAAGATTAGCCTATACGGAATCTGACTCTGTGTTATGAACAGTCGCTGTTGACCTATGCCCCCATATTCAACTCCAGCTGATCGGAATGCCCGCAAACCAACGACAACAAACAGTCCAATCCCCAACATCTCCAACCTTCAAAACCACCGCGAAGTATACAAATAAGGATGGTTCAAAGTTCATAACTGTTCCCAAGTCGTTCAACCCAAGCGATTCATCTGAGACATCTCCAGCCATGGCTCAGACGACTACAAAACCAAACGGCCAGATACCAACAGCTCCTGCGGATACCAATGGTGCAGTACCAGGTGTGAATCGGAAGAAGCAAAAGCGAAGACAAAAGCAAGCCGCAAAGCTCGCTGCAGAACAGCCTGCAACTTCCCAGTCGAACGGCGCACCGTCTGCGGTGGAGGTTAAGAGACAAATGCAGGAACTCGAGGCCAAATTTCGAGAGCATGGTTTGGATGAGCCATACGACGGGAATGGCCAATTCGATCAGGCAGAAGGCGAACCCTACTATAGCGACGAAGATGGCGATGCTTATTCTGGCTCTTACGAACAAAACGGCTCCCTTTCCAATGGCTACGCAATGCCTGCCTCGCATCCCGGAAAGAAGTCAAAGAAGAAAAAGAAGTCTAAAGCCGGCCAGCCAGAATTTCCAGACCATGTCCATGGTAACCCTAACGGTTTATCGCAAAGTCACGTACCTCTGTCTCTTCCACCTCTGGATACAAACGGACCCCGAGGCCCTGGTATTTCGAAGGAAAAAATCTGGAATACATCTTCCCAGGAGGAGCGCGAGCGAATAAAGGAATTCTGGTTATCACTTGGGGAAGACGAGCGCAAGTCGCTGGTCAAAGTAGAGAAGGATGCAGTCTTGAAAAAGATGAAGGAACAGCAAAAGCATTCGTGTAGCTGCACTGTCTGTGGACGTAAGCGGACAGCCATTGAGGAGGAATTAGAGGTACTTTATGATGCATATTATGAAGAGCTCGAGCAATACGCAAATCACCAAGGAGATGGCGGACCTCCGCCCATGATGGCACCACATCGTCGCTTTGGTGCTATGAGTGGTTTAACACCTCCGAATCGGCTTCCTCCTGTTTTTAATGGCCAACAACCGTCTAGAGGCAGAATAGTGGAACAATTGGGTGACGATGAGGATGAGGAAGGTGACGAGGAATACAGCGAGGATGATGCGGATGAGGACGACTATAGTGATGAGCCAGACGAGCTCCCTCAAAGCCACGCAAGAGATTTCTTTAATTTTGGGAACAGTCTCACTGTGCAAGGCGGCATTCTCACAGTCGCGGACGACCTATTGAAAAATGATGGGAAGAAGTTTATCGAAATGATGGAACAACTTGCTGAGCGTCGGATGGCCCGTGAGGTGGATGCAGCCCAGCAATATTCCAGTGCTGATTACGGTCACCCTCCAAATGGCTCAATGCACTCACATTCTTATACACATAATCATCCACCCTCGCCAGACGACGAGGAGTACGATGATGAAGATGAGGAAGAAGACGAGTATGACAGTCAAGATGAAGACTACGATGAGGAGGAAATGGTATGTGGCGGAAGGTGCTGTTGCGGACTCATTACTGATTTGGTATAGGACACGATGACGGAGGAGCAGCGAATGGAGGAAGGACGCCGGATGTTCCAGATATTTGCTGCTCGGATGTTTGAGCAAAGAGTCTTGACTGCATACAAGGAGAAGGTGGCAAAGGAGCGCCAGCAAAAACTTCTCGAGGAACTTGAAGAAGAGACTCGAGCCGATTCCCAGAAGAAAGAAAAGAAAGCCAAGGACGCCCAGAAGAAAAAGGAACGACTCCAGCAAAAGAAGCAAGCTCTAGCAGAGGAGAAGGCGAAACGAGAGGCTGCAAAGGCTGCTGAGGAGAAGGCTCTTCGCGATGCAGAAGAAAAGAAGGCCGAAGAAGCACGCAAGAAGGCCGAGGAGAAGCGAAAGAAGAAAGAGGCTCAGAAGAAAGCTGAGGAGGAAGAGCGCCTTAGGAAGGAAGCTGATAAGCAACGCCGATTGCAAGAACAGCGAGAACGACAAGCCGAGCTGGAACGAAAGCAACGCGAAGCCAAGGAAAAGGAGCGCAAGGAGAAAGAGGAGCTTAGACAAAAGGAGCGAGAAGCTAAGGAGGCCAAAGAACGTGAAGCTAAGGACAGAAAAGAGCGTCAGGAGAAAGACAAGAAGGATAAGGAAGCAAAGGCTAAGGCGGAGAAGTGTTCCAAGGATCAGCAAAAGCGCGAAGAGGTAGCTCAACAAGCTACTGCACAAGCCAATCTTGTTGCTTCTCAAGCGCCAAAGCGAGTGCCAGTTCCGATCCCGTCGAACCTACAACCACATCCTATCGCAATTGCATCTCCGCTTGTTCAAGTTGCAACTCCAGCTGTACCGAAAGCACCGACTCCTATCAAACTTCGAACAAACTCCCAACAAGATTCTAATGGTTCTGTTCCTCAAACTCCACTAACCAGTGGCATGAGCCAAAACGTTTCACCCGCTCCGTCAACTCCTCAACATGGTAGCCCTGGCCCAATTGGACCACCTGGAAAGGGACAAAATCAGCCTCATTTGTATCATCCCCAAGCCACTTCGCCAACGCATCCGCTTCTCAAGAGTCCTCCGGGTATGCCATTTGGTGGAATGCAACCCTTGGGTATGGGCTTCCAGCCTGGTATGCCAATGATAGCTCCTGGTTTCAGTGGACGCATGCATCACGACCCGATGTTTCCCCATCAGCCACTAGGTGGACCCTTGAGACCACTTCCGAATGGCATGCCTATGCATCCTGGATTTAACATGCACCAGATCCCTCAAGGCCGAGGCTTTCCATTGCAACACCCTCCTCCAGGGTTTCCCCAGCAGATACCCAACAACTTAGGAGGCATTGGTCAACCTTTCCAAAAGGAGAATGCCGCGCCATCTCAAACACATTCACGCCAACAATCTGCGTCTTTGGAGAAGCCTGCCGATATTTCGACATCTGGATCACAAGCTCAACCCATCGCACGACCAGCCCCAATTGGTCGCCCATCAAGTGTTGTCCATGGAGCTCGTCATGGGAATAACGATGTGGATGACTTGAGCAGCCACTTGGGTAGCAGTGCTTTGTTGGATGACTCTGACGAGCCCCTCACATCCGGAGCTGGTGCAAGACGTTCAAGTGCTGCACCTGGAAATATCACTAGACAAAACTTTGCACCAGCACCATTTGGTATGGATCCAACTACATTCGGCAATCCAATATCATCATTCAATACTTGGGGTGGTCCACCAAATCCCTTTGGCACGTCTTTACCTGGCTCGAACTACATGGGAGGATGGGGTGGCCCATCGCCTAATAGCTCTTTCGGTGGAAGTGGCCCACAGAATGTGCGAACAACACAACCTCGTGGCGTTGCCGTTCGTCTGAACATCTGCCGTGCTTGCAAGAACCTTGAAGGCTCTACATCTGATGGCTTCTACGACGTGAGTGCGGTTAAAGATCAGGTCGCTCACCTTATTGGTCCAGGCGAGGCACCTGTGACTGAGAAGGAGCTTCTCGACATCTGCGAAACCGAAGGAAATGCAATGAACGGTGGTGGTTCCTTCGACATCCGCAACGACGGCAATGGACAATACTCCATTCGGCACGAAATCGAACTTCCATCCTCCCACAGACCAGTTGGAGCACCCGGCGAAATCGGCAGCCCAATTGTTGGAGGAATCTCGCGCTTCGGTGGCCCTCCTCCAGGCTTCTAAAGCTCTCTTAATTTTGCTAGGCAGAATTGCAACTCTCTTTGTACCACTGCATTGCATTCGTACGGCAGGCACCCTGCCAGGTGCTCTTGCTTTTTCTCGGGACGGCTTTGAGGCGAATCTCTTACCGCGCGGCGGGATAGGGAGAACTTATTGTATTAGCGCATCTCATTCACGATCACGATTATGATTGTGAAGGGGGAAATAAAGCAGAATTTCTATATCTAGTAGTTTTGTGAACGTGAATACCCTGGTCTGTGTGCGTACGTTCCTTTTCTGATGACGACAGTGCGCTTCCCTAGTTGGCAACTTGGCATGTTTGCAATTATCCCGTGACTTGTCGTTCGATCCCTTCAATGATGCGACCCATGGCATACTTACAGCACCTTTCTTTCCATGCCTAAAACATGTCCCGTGATGGATACCGCTGCGTCACAACTCTTTAAATCACTGCATGCCCAACTCTCAGACACTTTCTTCAGCAGTTCCCATGCTTTGATGAAACGATTCAATCGTACTATCACCCTGTTGTCTATCGCCATCATGTTGCTCCTTCACCTCCTCCTGAATGTTCTCCTACCCATTCTAATATCCTCCGATCCTCCACAAAGTGATACCCGAGATTCCAATTCAATCCAAGCGACTGAACTCTTCGCCTACTTTCAAAACAGCTGCTTCGCCACAACCAGTACCGTCAAACCAGCAGCCGCTGCGTCCACAGTATCGGATGACTCAAATTCACGCCCAGCGGCACCTTCCGCTATTGTATTATCATCCAGCTCTTCGATCCTACGTTTCGTGTGAAGGAAAGTGCCGTCTTGACTTCTCAATTTTGTTTCGGACTTTAGGAGACTTGCCTACCCCCCCTCACCAGAACTTTATGGGCGTTTGACATATTTTGAAGCTGTAATTCTAGTCCGCAGAAGAGTTTTCTTCCGTTACTTGAAAATCTTCTCTTGAACAATGTAGTAGTAGTAGTTGGGGCCCACTTCGTACGTATTGATGGGGCGGTACCGAGGTACAAAGATTCCATTTCGGTTAGCATGTGCTCAATGATGCCTGCCCGTTTCCTGTCGAATACGGATGGATAGCCGGCATAAGAACTCATCTCGATCTTCAGCCGCAAATCCCCAAATGCGGCCCGTGGCGTTCGCTCGCCCTTGTTCCAGCTCCTGTAACTGGCTGAAGACCCAGATCTTAGGATGGGGCAATATATATTCGCTTGCAGTTCTAGCCACTGCGAGTGGCCACAATCGTACCAATCTATGGTCGCTAAGATTTATTGGATTGGCTTTAGCTTCTTCTATCGATCCCTGGGAACCCCCCTGCGCGGGAGGGAAACTTAAGCTTGAGATCCCCACGATTCTGCGTTCGAACCACAAGAGTGCCCGCTACTGTACGCCATGTTGTAAAACAATTACGCTCCTTTTACTTTCATGTTCTTACAATGTTAATTCTGAGTTTATTTGTCTTCGCGATCTTGGTTACTGCTGGATTTGCTCAAACTATCGACGGCGACGTTGCCAATATTCCACAATGCGCCATCAATTGTCTCTATCCAGCTATCACTGCCGCTGGCTGTGGCCAGACCGACTGGGTGTGTATATGCGGTTCTGGTAAAGAGGCAGTCAAGGCGAACGCGTTTTCTTGTATTCTTGCTGCGTGCTCTACTCCTGATGCCCTAAGTACGTGCCCTTCAAACTCCCTGCATGACCATTAAGCTCATAGAGTATGAAGAGACGCAGCAGCTCGCCACTCAGATCTGCGACATCGCGCTTGGTATATCAAATTCCTCCTCCATCACATCAACGAGTGCGACGAGTGCTCAGGCTGCAGCGACGAGCTCCACTTCTCCGATCATTACTTCCGCATCATCTACAAACGGTGCGCCCTCGTCCTCGATCAGCATATCGTCTACAAACACAAGTTCCTCCTCTGCGACCTCTACCATAACCAGTTATGTAATTGCTACCAGTGCAGCGCCCGGGCCTTCAGCCTCTGCGGTTGCTGCTGAGCTTCCTTCTAAGAACAATCTTTCCAAAGGCGCCATTGCAGGGATTGCAATTGGTGCTTCACTTGGCGGTCTCTTCTTGATAACATTCATGGCACTCTTCGTCTTTGGGTCTCGAAAGCGTCGCAGAGACTTGAAGCACTTGGCAGCAATGTCTGTTGTCGATCGCAAACAGGTGGGACAGGAACAGGAGGGACAGACTGGACCCCACGAGTTATGCGGCACTAGTCATATGAACGAGATGCCTAGCAATGCGGATCTGCAACAGCCAGATTTCAGTGAAATTGGAGTGGCAGTCACGGAGAATAATCGGGGTGACGGGTTGAGTGGGGGTTGATGGGAGACGGAAAGCACGACTTTCAAATACACCTACACGGCAATTACCCCCAATTGGGCTTCAGGAAGGGATTCGAGGGGATTCTTTGTTCTGCGATGGAATATAAAAGTCACTGTTGGTTTCACGCCGACTCGATGGCTTTCTCGCTTTCCCACTCACCTCCTGGCTCTCCAGCCTGCCTCCATCTTCGTCAAAGGACTTCTTTTCAGCGCTCCGAAGCAGATTGCTAGCTGGAACTTCCTGTCTCAGCATTACATTTCTACGTCCGATAGCACCAAAGACAACCCTCACAACGCGATAGGTCACTCCTATCAACACAACCCAAGTCCCGACTTCCAGAGCTGCGAATCCCATCGTCAACGCTCCCAGGAAGCCAAAGACGGAGCTACCTGTTACTGCGCCCGTGGCGATTATGATTCAGTCTGTCATTTTGCGGGTCGATGAGTGTTTCTGACCGCGAGTGGTGAGAAGTAGATGGAGCGATGGTCGAGAATACAGAGAAAGACGAAATAGTCGGAACTCCAAGGATGTTTGGAGTTGGGGGACTGAATATGGGCTTCGCAAAGTTGGACAGAGGCATATATCGTTCAGAGAAGTTTTTGGCATGGCATATTCACGAATTTGATGTGGAATATCTTTGTATCATTTGAAGGGCTTTGTTTACGTTCCTATTTGATTCACTGTTTGCAAGTCATTCCTACTTATTAGAATCTTGGTCAAATTCAAGTTGACGACCTTCTTTAATTGTAGTATCTAATACCCTACTCAAAATTTCAAAGCTCTCTTAAAAGCAATCCATTCGACATTACCGCTTTCACAAGTTTCCAATCAGCACGACAATGGCAGTTACATGTTGCAGGAGACATATTCTTAGATAGGTCAGCTTGGTCTTCCTTGTTCCGTCAGCGGACTACGTTTCCTTACCTGACATGCAGGTCTCTACTTCCTCAGTCATGATTTCCTCAAAATCGATCGGCAATCTGGTCCCCATACGAAGCCTCTCACTCTTCAATCGTCGAGTCGCCCTCTTCAATTATCAACTCATCGCACGTAAAAACCGAGTCAATCATAAGCACTTTCCCCAAATACGGCTCATCGACATGGATACCCTTGAAGCGACAGCAGCCATCCTCTCTCTCACAATCCCTGAAAGTGACACAGGCGTTTCCAGTCTTTTCCTCGAGCTTTTCTTAGTCGCCTCAATATCTCTTTTTGCTTCCAATACCTCTTCGGCGTCAATGATCGCTGCTTGAATGAGATTCATCACGAGCACAAGACGGCGAGCTGCCATTGTTATCGTCCAGAGGTTCAGGAGAATTCTGAAAGCGAGTGAAATGCCGAACGCGGTGCCGCCGTACTTACATGCACCTGCCACAGCACGGGTTGCTGCTCTGATCAAGTTGCGGGTGGGGATTCCTTGGAACAGAGCCAGGTAAAGGATGATGCGGTAGACGCAAGAAACGGAACCCAGATTAGTGGCGAAAGTGATGAGTTTGTGGTCTCGGGGGTCTGGGATAGATCGAGGCAGCCATCCAATGTGGTTTCCTACTATCAGGGCTTCACAACGGAAGATGGGGGCCCGGACAACACAGTCCTCTGAGTTGAGGAGGTAGCTTCAGAAGAGAGGGGCGGCGTTATCGACCATAGCAGGTCAGCATCAGGCGATAACTCAGGCGAGAGCCCTGGTGAGCGCACCCTTCACCCTCTGTCGTGAAGATAGACGATCAGTTTTTCTGATATGGTATAGATGACCCGATCGATCTGCTGGGGGACGACGATTCGAGTGCGTCCAAAGCCGAAGTCGATGACGGTAACCTTTCGTGCCGAAAGTGCAGCGCCAGATGCTGGTCTTTTCGATAAGCCAGAGACTGCCGTCGACTCGACAACTCCGGCGCCTCCTTCTAGTCCTGATGGATAGCACCATATTGAGCCTTATGACTTCCCCGAGACGGGTTCGCCCTTACGGCTTGCTGAACAAGAAGCTTTGATGTTAAATTCCACATGCCCTTGCGGTCCCTCTTCGCGCCCCTCGAGCGAGCCATTGCACGACCGCACCAGCGCAAAGCGCCTTTATACTCGCCGCGCCAGGTCCGAGGCTACGACATACCGCTCCGCTCGTTCTCGAAGCCCGCCTCCACCCTGCTCCAGAGCGTCGCCAGAAAATCCACTCGGTCCAGAAAATCATCTTCATACTGGTCGAGGCGTATTAGACGAACACGAGCTGGTTGGCCCAGCACCCGATATGATCCCGTTGGTTTGGGGAAGAGGCAGCAGCAGGAGGTGGAGCAGGGGGAGAACGAAGCCAATAATGACGGACCGCAGCAGGAGGTGAATAATGCGGCAGCGGTGGTAACGGCCGAAAGGGTTGGCGATACCAATCTATCCGACGAAAAGGATGGAAGGCCAGCCGAGCGACAGCGGCTCCTACCCTCCCGCAATCCATCACCAGAGCCAAGTCATGACGAGGCGGGGAGCCATGGCGGCGATGACAGCGACGACGAGCCTAATAAAGCCGGCTTGGATGAGGATGATGAGAAACCTCGCCCTATAAAGTGGAAGCGGCCGTCATCTTACGATGGCCCAACGCACGAGAAGCGTAATCACCGTCTTCAGCAGAGGTCTACCCGTCAACGTAGACCTCGCTCCACGCCAGAGCGCTCTCCCAAGTCACACTCCTCACTTGATCAGGGTTCGACAGTCGCCGCGGTCTCCAGTACCAAGGGTCGATGGCCTTCGCCGGCGCCTTCTGCACTACACGCTACGGATACAGACATGTCGCCCGACTGCTTCAACCTTGACTGATCGTCTGAAGTTACGTTCCGTCCACACTCACACTGCTGCTCCTTCGCTGAGTGATCCGGGACGTCTGTGCCGAGTGAGGAGTCTCTTTCAGCCAGGTTGTCCGACTCATCGCAAGCATCGGCCATGTGGGAGAAATTGGCGACTTCACCATCAAGCCGGTAGAGCAATATTCGTTCCTCTTGACTGACTTTAGCCGGCATACCTCATCCCGACCCTCGTTCAGTGGCATGACTTTGTCGATTGCGCGGAGGCAGGCCGTTACTACGTTGATGCTACGCGAACCCCACCCCAACAGGGCAGAGCCGTTGATACCGGGGCTTTTGCATCGTGAAGGAGTAAGCCGTCAATCAGCGATGATGATAGTGGTTTGAGCGACAGCGATTTCGGTGTAGCGGCGATGATGACGGATGTTCGAGCGAGGACGAGCTGGGTCGTTCAAGCATGAGCAAGCACAGCCGATGGTCAGACCTGGACGAGCAGCGCTTGCTGGCATACAAGAAAGAAGGCAAGCTTTGTGAGTAGATCTTCCGCAAATTTCCTAGCAGGACTCGGCCCATAATACGCACACGCTGGAACATGGTTCGGCCTGGAGGCGAGTAGTCTCGCACAGATATAGTGGAGGGAAGCGGGGTTCAAAGCGAGGAGAATAGGGGATCAGATGCATAGGAGAAACACCATCAGAGACAATAAAGAGGTTGACATCAGAAGGAGATATAAGGCGCAACGTTTTTGTGGAAAACAATTCGTGTATTATATAATAAGTCACGCGTTTATTAACATCCCTAGTATCGTTATATCATACAGTTTTCCCTACACCATTTGTAGCAAAACAAAAACAACCCTCATAATGTTGGAGGAAGGCCAGGCCTCCTCGTATATACAACTGCCTGTTCCTCCTTCTACAGTCATCACCACACAATCCCTTAACAGTATTCCATTGATTTGTCCTAGATAACCAGCACCTTCATTGCTTGTCTTCTTCACCTTGCCAATCTTCTTCGAAATATGCCTACACATCGGCTGGACATTTGTTCTGTGACCCAATCTCTGTTGGCCCTTAGAAGCGAAATAAGCCATTGGCCCGCGACTACTGCTCGCTTTATCAGGTGCAATATTGCTTCGCCGAGCACTGGATGAACCTGTGTTACATTTTCAGTGGCGGGAGTAATACGGTCTTAAAGAGCGCTTTGCCGGTGGATTAACATCTATCGCAAGCTTGTCCATTGATATCTCTGATTCCTAATACACGGGTTCGCTTGTGTAAGAGGCCGCAACCTGTGTGGTGGGGAGACTCTTGGCTTTGAGACTCAGTAACTTCGCTTAGTGATATAGCGACGTGGGTAGAAACTTCGGTGGTAAAACTAGACGCCAAGGCAGGACTAGTCGGCGTTATGCCAAGTATATCATTTGCTCTGTCATTTGCGTACCTAATTACTTCATCCCTCTGCTCTTTTGTCTAATCTCTGGCATTTCGGAATGTAGTGGCTCCTTGCCGGAAGGTGTCAGCGGTGTCAGTTATAGCAAAGAGTCTCAGCTGAGTCATGTAATATTCAGGCCGACTGCCAGGACTACGCAGGATAGCTGGTGTACATCTTGGGTTGGCCACCGTAATGGATTAATGTAATGGATTAATGTAATGGTATAGGCATTATTCTCGTACGCCGGTTCGTCCTGCTCGTATGACTGCAGACTGCGTATGCCTCTTGCTCCCAATACACCGTCGTAGACTTGCCTGTCGTAGTGGGGTTGTGTAGGGATTGTGGAGTGATAATCAATTGGTTGGTGAACGACAATTCCAATCAATGGATTGAAGCTTGGCTTAAGGAATGAGTCACAATTGGTGGTTCGGCCCATTTATTACTGCTATGATTCGCTGGTTGTTGATACGACCCCGCTTGGCTAAGTGCAGTGCCGTCTAGGGGAAATCGTATAATACAATGACACCAGTGATGCTAATAAATGCATGAAACAGATGTACGTGTATTTTACGAGAGGCTTATCAAGATAACAGCCTTGATCTTAGTTTCTTCAGACCCTGCAAGTCTCCTTCTTTGGTCTCCTGAAGTTCCACCTCTACATACTCAAGCGTACATCCACCGCCAAAGTCGATCAATATCGCATCTCCAGAAAGACCAATCATGACATTGTTCGGCTTCATATCCCCGTAACCTCTTGACTGTCTCATCAATCTGATCCATCCATCTCCGTCTCTCAGCGACCGAGGCGTCCAGCATTACATCATGGAGCGTCACTCCATCGATTCGCTCCAATAGCATACCCATGAGAAGAGACTCTTGCCCGTCCCAGTAGACAAGACCCACAATTCGCGAAGTTCGGATACTAAGATCGTGTTCAGAGATCTCTTGTAGCTTGGCCAAAATCTCAACTTCTCTCTGAAACCCGTGTCGTTTATCGCCTGACTTGAAAAGAACTCGTCCGTTGTGTTGATCTTTCGCATTATCCGCGGAATCTCACACATCACTTCCTCGACGGAGTCGAAACCTGCAGCTCTCACTAACTGGGATGTCGAGACCAAAGGTACGTTAGGAAGGGTGGATCGAGATATGACGCCATCCCTAGGTACTTCGTGGCTTGATGAAAGTCGACTTTCTGTATTTTCAATAATGGCAACTTTGGGGCTGGCATCTCCGAAGATTTTCGGATCGAAAGCAAGCTCGTTTGCCTTTAATATACCGCCCTCGTTGAACAGCTCGAAAACATAAGTTTCGGGATCATAGTATATTCCAGTAGAGTGGTTGGTTACTAGGTAACGCAATAGTCGTTAGTATATTGACTAGATATTTGTACGAGCCTAGAGAGCTCTGAACCTTCTTTCCTTCTTTCCTTCTTTCCTTGGCTTTGAATAGTTGTAATTGAACCTATTCTATCTTGCCTTCTAGGCCCTGAATTTGGATTCATGGACATATATTATATATTTTATTAGCGTTAATATAAGCTCCTTAGAGCTAATATTAAATCGGCTATAATTTCATAGTTACTTCTTACCACTTCTTTATACCCTTACATAATAAAGCTACTTAGAGAGAGTATTTGTCAGTTGAGCTGTATTTTGGGGGCGAAATATAGTGGCATTTCTAGACCTAGCTGATATCTAAGGAGCTGGAATACAAGGAGGGGCAGAGCTCTCTTATATCACAAAAGAGGGGTAAATACAGGCTATACCTGATTAGACAATTCCAACTAATACACCCCCCCAGATTCGAGGAAAGGAGAAGCTATACAAAGAGCTATATATTGCCAAGGGAGAGAATGTATTTCGCCTTGTGATTAGTCAATATTAGACCTGTTTGAGAAGGAAGAAAGCCACAAATAAAAGCAATATTAAAAGCTTAACTAGCATATAAATATAAGTAAAGAGATAAAAGACGCTAGACCTTAGTTTGAGCCAAAAGAGCGCTAATATCAACCAAATTAAGCTGTTTTCGAAACGCAGTGTGTTTTTGGGGACCCAGGGCTTTTGTGAACCCATCGGCAGGCATCTCTTGTGTCGAAATCCATTCGATTTTGAGTGTTCCTTTGGCTGTTTCCTGACGGAGCCAATGCTGATGGATGTCGACGTGGCGTAGCTTAGTGACTAGTTTAGGTGATTGATTTATGAGGAGGCGTATTGTCTGCAGATTGTCGCAATTGACTGTAGTCTCCGAATCGAGGTCAAGTCTCAGGTTTTCGAATACGCGTCTCCACCAGAAGAGCCATGCGCATAGGTGTGATAGGGCCAGTAGTTCAGCCTCAGTTGAGGATGTAGTGACTGTACGCTGAAGGACGCAGAACCAGTCGAATGAGCCTCCAAATAGCTTGAATAGCCCCCCTTCTGTACTCCAACGTCTTGTGATGTCATCCGCGTGTGAGGCGTCGCTGGCAGCAAGGAATATCAGAGGTTCGTCTGCCTGGGAGCCATATTCGAGTGCGTATGTTTTCGTTGTATGAAGGTAGGCAATGCAGTTGTCGGCGGCTTCTTCGTGCGCAGGGCTAGGGTTTTGAAGGAATTCGGACAGCTTTTGAAGAGCTCTTGAAACATCGGGTCTAG
>NXFV01001739.1:0-13033 GCA_002803225.1 Gamarada debralockiae
TCATTTATAAGGTCGATAATCAGGTTAGCTTCTCCTTATCTGTCCCACAAGACGTCCCCCCCCCCCCAAAAAAACAAAATAACTGGTCATGCCAGTTGAAATCCTTTCCAAGAATCATATCCACCCGTATACCGTTCTTGCCCCGTATTTCCTAAATCAGTTAGCGCAACTTGCTCATCGTATTTAGGAGTTCTACTGCGTTATACGGTTCTATGTGTACTGATACTACCAGTATCGATCGGTTTAATATTTGCAGTGAGATCGAACGATTGAATGTAAGCTATGCTGTACCATTCGCTACTTTCGAGCATTTAGTTGAAGGACCTGGAGTGTCCTCCTCATGCTCAGGTATTGATCTGTATTGTCCCTAGCTAGCTAGATACAATACATACGTCGTCTTTACGGTTCAAGGCACATGTATGTTGTTCGATTCTCAGCTCGGTATGAAGCTCTGTTGAGTTTAGCTAACGACTCAGCAGATCCATCCACCATCAATGACCTGTACAGAGCCAGTAATATATGCTGAGTGGTCACACAACAACCAAGCTATGAGTGCAGCTACCTCCTCCGGCAAGCCCGTCCTCTGGATCGCTGACTGAAGTGGCCGATTGGTAGTCCGTTGCCTCTGAGCAGCCCGATGCATCTCCGTCTCAATGCTCCCACTACATAAAATCATATCAGCAGACCCCTTACGGAAAAACTCAAGAGTTCACTCACGGTGCAATAGCGTTGACCCTGATCAGACGACCCCCCACCTCCTTCGCCGCAGTCCTCGTCAACCCTATAACAGCGTGCTTCGCCGCCGTATACGCCGCGTTCTTCGGAAACCCTGCGATCCCCGCCAGACTAGCTGCATTCACAATACTCCCCTTCTCATTCATATTCGCAATCTCAGCTCTCATCGAGAACATCACGCCCGTCAGGTTGATATCAATCGTGAGCTGCCAGTCCTCATTGTTCAGCGTCTCCACGTCGTCGATATTGATGTTTTTGGGGATGATGCCTGCGAGATTGACGGCGCCGTCGAGCTTGCCGAATTTGGACACGGTTTGGGAGATCCAGAAGTCGACGGATTTTGAGTCTCGGACGTCGACGTGGACGCCTATTACGGTGCCGCCTGCTGCTGTTAATTCAGCTACCACTTTTTGAAGCGCTTCTTCGTTGACGTCTGCGAGAGAGAGATGGGCGCCTGCTGGAGCAAGGAGTTGGGCTGTTGCAAGGCCGATCCCTGAGGCGCCGCCGGTGATGGCTATGACTTTGCCTTTGAAGTCGAAGGTTGCTGTCATTTTGAGCGTTGCGTGGAAGGCTGTGTGTAGGAACGCTAAAGTTTTCTTTGGTTCAGTTATCGTTTTTGAGTACTTCTTTAAAGTCGAGTTGAATGGGATGTACTGAAGTCGGTCTTCTCAGCTTCGTCGGAACACTTCTGCTAATGAACCCCCGGTTTCCCCGCACCTAGTACTGGACTATATAGGAGCTAAGGAAATGGAGAACCGGACGGCTATATCCGAGGAGCCGCAACACGCATGGGATGTTTAAGAATCACGCGGGAGATTGTGTGTACTGTCGTTCATCTGAGAACGTTAGTGTTTTATAGTTGATACCAAAAGCCCAAATATCAGTTTTATTCCCACCCTACAGTCACTTCTTATCGTCATTATTGTCTCAAGTAATCTTGTCAGGTCATCCTCTATTTGCCATCAATGACTCAAAGCTACAGCTCAAAACCTCAATTGTGTTTCCCCACGGATCTGCCATATAAAGCGCAGCCTCCCCATACATATTCACAGTCTCTCCAATCTGTTTTGCTCCTCTTTCGCATGCCTTCTTGCAAAGCACATCAGGATCAGGGTCTGTAACGCCTGTCTTGTCGTCAGCTTCCCATCTTAGAGCTACCTAAAAATACAACCACATACCCATATGAAAATACCCTCCCTTCGTATAATCAAAATCCGCCTTTGCACTCATCGGCGGATCAATGAACTCAAAAAGCTCAACCCCACACCCATTACCACCTACCAGGAACACCACTTTCACTTTCATGAGCTTGTCGCCGTAGATTCTGAAGATTGGACCATCGGGTGTTGCGTCTCGGTCTGTCAGGCGTGGTTCAGGTTTTAAGGCGCGGAAACCGAGCACCTCTGTGTACCATTCTTGGGCTGCTGCTGCATCGGGGACGGCGATGGCAATGTGATTTACAGGTCGATTGTGAGTTGGAGTTACTGGCTTGGTGCGCTGGGGTGTGTCAGCCTTGCTCAGCCTTGCCGATGAGAGATGTGGAGAGTATTTACTACCATGGTGAGAGATTCTTGTTCGCTAATGATTAAGGATACAGTGAAAGAAAGAAAGGCTGACCTTCGAGAAACAAATTGTACGAAGCAACTTCGCTAGGTCGTGGCATCCGGAGTGCCTCGTTAGCTGCATGTAAGTGCCTCATTTCGTTTTCCGGGCTGCGTTGCGCCTCATATTCCCCGCATCGTCATACCCCGCAGCAACTCTTCATCCAATTCGATACAACCCTTTCTGGCTGTTGAAATCCGATATGGGCTGAGCTTTGGTTGAACAGTTCCATGGGTGATCAATGTGCCATGCGAGTTGTTAGGCTCTTAATTGCCGAGCGCGTTGAGCCATGGGAGCAAGAAGGGGTCGGCGAGGCTGAAGGCCATGCTTGAGCAAGTGCGGTCACATTTGATGGTGGGATTTGCTGGTCATTGAGTCTTCATACTGTCTAGATCATTACAATATCGCTTTCATTGCAATACTCAGTCATCATGACGAAGGTAGCAACTCGCCGTTTGGGTAAAGATGGCCCCTTAGTCTCAGCGCTAGGCTTCGGAGCAATGGGTCTTTCAGCCTTCTATGGCAAAACAGACGAGGATGAAGTGCGATTGCAGGTGTTGGATCGTGCTCTCGAGCTCGGAGCCACATTCTGGGACACATCAGATGCCTGTTCGTCTCAAATCATTCAGATTTCATTTAATTGTCATATTGACCTACGGCAGACGCGGACAACGAAGACCTCCTCGGAGCTTGGTTCAAACGAACTGGAAAGCGCGATGAGATCTTCCTGGCTACAAAGTTTGGAGTTTTGAGAGGAGCAAGTGGGGTTGAAATGCGAAGTGACGCGGAATACGTCAAGCAAGCCTGCCAGAGAAGCTTGAAGCGCATGGGCGTCAGCAAAATCGACCTCTTTTACTGCCACAGAGTCGACTTGAAGACACCAATCGAGAAGACCGTGGCAGCAATGGCAGAACTAAAGAAAGAAGGGAAGATAGATTATCTGGGACTGAGTGAGATATCAGCAGAGACGCTTCGACGGGCTTACAAGGTCCATCCTATTTCTGCTGTGCAGCTGGAGTACAGTCCTTTTGCTCTTGAGATCGAGAGCCCGCAGATTGATCTCTTGCGGACTTGTCGGGAATTGGGTGTTGCTGTTGTTGCCTATTCTCCTCTTGGGAGAGGATTTCTCACGGGACAGCTGAAGTCGCCGGCAGATTTTGAGGCGGGAGACTTCAGGAAACATGCTCCGAGATATAATGAGGAGAATTTCCCGAAGAATCTGGAGCTTGTGGAGCAGTTGGGTGCGTTTGCAAGTAAAAAGTGCTGCACGCCAGGACAATTGAGCTTGGCGTGGCTGCTGGCTCAAGGGGATGATATTATTCCGATTCCGTAAGTTGTGCGCCTGCAAATGATTTTGATGATCACTGACTAGCAAACAGTGGAACGAAGAGAATGAAGTACTTCGAGGAGAACATGAAATCGCTGGATGTGAAGTTATCGGCCGATGATGTGATTGCAATTAGGACAGAGGTGGAACGCGTGGAAATAAAAGGAGAGCGTTATCCACCATTTTTTGGAGCATATTCATTCGCGGATACTCCACCTTGTAATACCTGAGAAGGGATGTTGGATGGTGGTGATGGGGATGGCAGGCACGTGATCTTAAACCACGACAATCTCTTCGAAAGAAATGTGCATCAATGTATGCTAAGATGTATTTTGGTTTGCATATTGAAGTTTCTTTGTGACTATAAAAGAAAATTATCGCGAAAAAAAGATAATTTGGAAATATAGATGAGTTTTTCTGTGAAGAAAGGTTGGGAAAAAAGATATCTCACTACCAGCTCGTTGTTGGTCTTGATGCAACGAACTAAAATTACATTTCAGGTATTTAGATATAAATGAGCCTCATGACCTCGTCTAAATTGCAAAAGTAAAAGTTGTGGTTGACTGGTTTTGACGAAAGCTGAGGTTTTGGTTGCCAAAAAGAGCCAAAAAAAGACTCACAAAAAAAAGGTGTGGATAAGTCTCTCGGTGGAGAGATTCTTAGCTCGTGTTGATTTCGATCCAACCAACCATCATACGAGTAGAGAATGTGCCAAAGCGGCCGCGGTAGGAAGGTGAGTCATAGGAGAGCGGCGATGAAAAGACCCCTAAGGGATGGCCGAGAAGAGCACGTTGGAGGGCAGATATGTCTTTTTGCCAGTTTCTGACAGGCCAATCGAGTTCAAAAATAATATATTCCTTTCAGATAATGCAGTTGCTATATTCTGCCCTTGTCCAAGAACCTCTTTGGGACATCAACTTGCTTTACCCTCAAATACTCACACACATTCTTCCCCAAACAATCATAACTCGAAGACGAGTTTACACCGCGATCAAGGTGATCCCTCAACAGAAAATGCACGGCTCTAACGTTTGGCAGCTCGAATCGATCAATCTGACCGCCTTTGTATTCACCATCTAACAACTCTTTAACCTTCGAGATCGAAAGCGTCGACCTCAGCCAATTCCACTCCTCGTCGTCACGAGCAAAAAATCCAACATTGCAGTCCGAACTCTTATCTCCTGAGCGCCCATGCACGACGTAACCTAGCGGTGCTTGAACGGTCTCGCCCCAAGTGCTCAGTGGCATGGGAGAGGCTGTCTCGTAAGAGTCTTGCCGGCGCGGATAAGTCTGTGTGACTGATGGCGTTGGGATTGGGATGTTCTGACCATCGAATGTGTATAGCCTATGATCCACCAGGTTCTGGGGAAACAACGAAACCCAGTATCTGCGAGTCTGTCAGTACTCAATTATCCATAGAAACGAAGACCTCGTACTCAAAATATGGCTTTCCAACTCCCTGTCTCATGTCCATGGCTGGGGTAGCTCCTGGATACCCTTGAAGGCAGTTCTCAATGCACCATTTTGCAAACGATGGCGTATCAGGAGCTACTCCAGTATTCTTACCAGCAGAGACTAAGTTAGCGTTTTTTGTCTGTGCAAAGATTCTGAAATCCAGTGTTGCCTCGTCTTGGTTTCTGGGCTGCTCGGGAACACTCCCTGACGTTGTGAATTTCAGGGTATGGAATTCTTCCCTGTAGTCACCCATGGAGAAGATGGTTTGCCGTTCGATCCATTCCGCTTTCTCTTTAATATCAAGACCGGCCAAGAAGAAGTGAAACTCCGCTTGCCAGCCCCCTCGTGCTGTGATTCCAACTGGATGATCATTTCAGTAATTGGATTTCGCCAGAAAGATCTACACACCTTTGGTAGTTAGTGGCGGGGGAAGTCCTTTCACACCAGTGACTCGAACACGATTCGGACCATCGTTAGTAAGGCTGATCTTATCTATGACAGCAGTGACGTCCGAGTTGTAATAATGAGGTCCCTGGATCTCATATAATAGTTGACTTGTAACGGTTGACGTTGTCACGATTCCGCCAGCGTCTTTCTCTTTTGTGATGACAAACACGCCGGTCTTCGAGATCTCAGCTATAGGGAAGCCAAGGTTCGCGCAGTTGTTCTGACCGAGGAGCTCCTTCTTGAAGCCGGTGTAGTATCCTCCAGTGACATATGCACTACACTCAATCAAATGACCAGCCACAAGTGCATATCCAAGCTGATCGAAGTCTTCTCTGCCCCAACCATGCCACCACATGGCCGCACCTACTACAGGCGATGCATCTGCCACACGACCACAAATAACAATATCTGCCCCTCTCTTAAGTGCTTCACAGATACCAACTCCTCCAAGATAGCATTGAGCAGCAATCGGCTCAAACTGCCAGTCTTTAATCGGTGTGTCCGACGGCAACGAAGTGAATTTCTCTCCCTTGGCCATCAGCTCCTTCACCTGGTCCAATACTTCATCTCCTGTCACCCAACTGACTTTCAAATCGGTGCCTTTTTCCATACAGAGACTCTGCACCTTCTTCGCCATAGCCTCGACGCTGCATGACCCCGCATTGACAGCGACTTTCTGTCTGTTCTTCGCAATATCGAGAATCGCAGGTTCCAGGGCAGCAATGAAGGACGCTTCGAAAGAGACACCGTCTGCTTTGGCGATACCTGCGGCTTTGTTGGCTGCTATTTCAGAACCACGAAAGGCCATGGAGATTTCGGAAATCCAGTCTCCGGTTATCACATTGATTGACGGGTCGACCGCGAAGTCTTGGATTGAGCGGAAGCGATCAAAGACACCGCCAGAGGCGCCAGCTATACGGATTGGACGGGGAGCTGGCTGGTTTGATGCAGCTTGAGAGCCGTTGATGGCGTTTGCTCTATTTTGAGAAGCCATTGTCAAATGTCGTGAAGTGTTGGACAGGCAATGAAGTGTCAGACTTTTCTATTATTATTGTTGTCTACAATAACTATGCAGATCGATTCTATAGACCGAGCTCCAAGAGCCATTGGAGGGTCTTCTTCTCCGCAAAATTTGTAGTGTGGCATGTTGTGCATAACTTGGGACTTGGGGGAGAGGAAATTGGTACCCGCGAGCTTTCTCCGGCCGACGAGATATCCGATGTCAGCCTTGCATTGTGTTGCAAAAGCGTCACGTAATTGCAGGTGAACCGAGTTGAATTTCCTGAAGATCCACATCCACTGGATAAGCCAGTGGATATATAGACTAATCGTAAACATCTAGCCTAGTCCCTTTTTAGTAATCTCTGCGAATATAAGCTAAGGAAAGCGCCCAATAATAAGCTCATATAGAGTTGAATAAAAAGCAAAACTCTGTAACTTTCGTCTTAAGGCAACCTTATTTCCAACACATTGCTGGCCGCAACCTTGTCAGCCTCGTTGATCTCTGGCTGCAGAATTGGTTCAGTTTCATAACTGCAAGTGCGAAAACTTCAAACTCTATTGGAAAACTGTACAGAATATTTGACATATTTGATTTTTCTCATTTACGAATCTCTATTGGACCTCTTCGTCCGGCTCCGACCCAAGATAATACGCGGCTAAAATCCTATCAAAATGCCCCTTTGTGAGACTCTTCAACTCGGAGTGAGTTGCTACAAATGCCACATCATCCTGGATACCCGCCACAATCATCGCTGCCACTTCACTTGCCTCAATTCTCCTCGCAGACCGCTTCCCAATGGGAATTTGCAGCGCATCGCCATACTTCTCCGGCCTCGATCTCTCAGACTTCATGATCTCGGTAATCGTGCCTGCAACTATCACATTCGTAACTCCTACGCCGTGCTGTGCTGCTTCTGGTCGTAATGCCGTGCCAAGGGCCGTCACCGCAGATTTTGCTGAGATGTAATGTCCGTGATCGAGAAGCCAGTCTGGCACCATGCCAGCTTAAGACCTGTCATCACAATGTGTCCAGATTTCCGCTTACATATGTAAGGGTAGAAGATCTGGATACAGTACACCGTCCCTTTCAAGGCCACGTCGTAGACCTAGTCCCAGTTAGAGGGTCGATGGTCGAGGAAGGGCCCGTTTGTCGTCACACCAGCGTCGCAGGCCAAGATATTGACCTCTCCATAGGACTTAATGGTGACATCGAAGAGATTCTGGACTGATTATCGATTTGAGACGTCACAGACCACGGCAAGGACATCTCCTCTGGTTCTACGGATGACTTCGGCTCCAGCCTCGAGCTTCTCTTTGTTTGTCGACGCAACCACAACTTTCATCCCTTGTTGCGCTAACTTGATGGCAAGTTGTGCACCGATACCCGTCTCTCCACCCGTGATGACGGCTACTTTATCGGCCAACTCCTTCATGTTGACGTCGTTGAGTGGGATAAGCGTTTGAAGCAAGTGAGAACGATTTGATTGAGTCGTATGAGAAAGAAGCTTTTAACAGATTGTAACTCAAGGGAAAGATTATTTGAGAGACTTCTAATCAATTTATCTACCAGGGTAGTGCAGTATAGAGTTTGCAAGGCTGAGAAATTGAAACAGATCCGTGTGGTTTTTCGAGGTGGAAACCTTCACCCATGCCCCGCACCTCTTTTCCGCTTTCAATCCCTGTGGTAAACGCCAGCCGCAATATTTCAGACCTTGATAATTTTCTCACGGGGACTTACGCTACACTGAGCAAGTAGTGTGGTTTAGTTTTGCATTTCCTAACTTTATAGTCCGTCATATCAACTATGGCCAACACACTACCCGTTCCAGGTCTTCTATTTTCAAATACCAGAATCTCAAGACCAGATATCTTAACAGAGGAGGTGTACCTAAAATGGTACTTCGGCGAGCATATTCCAGACGTTATCAAAACAGGTGGGGTCGACGCAGGCCTCTTCTACATCAATGTCAGCAAGGTCGAAAAGCCCTACCTTGCTATCTATCCCCTGCCAGATATTTCGTTTCTGAGCTCAGATGAGTTCAAGAAAATTCGTGTGAAAAGCGACAATTTACCTGGGAGTGGGATATGCTACGATGTGATGGAAGCGGATGTCAGATATTACAAGCAAATCCAGATCTATGGGCCAGATGAATCCAAACTCGGTGAGTCATCAACAAATCATGATACAAGTTTGGTCAGCTGACTGCTTCTGTAGGCCAAGGAAAGTGCATGATATTGGTTGGCACAGAACCAAACGATTCAGTTACCCCAGAAGACTTTGATGCTTGGTATCGAAAAGAGGTAGGTTAGTCATGTTCTGTCATGAAGAGTCTTTCTGACGAGGATTAGCATCTAGACCTGCTGTCTAAAGTCTCAGGCTACGTGCGTTCAACGCGATATCAGTTGACGTTTTCTCGAACGAATCTCGAGTCAAAAATCATGAAGGGATATGCTACAGAGGAAGAAAAGGCTGCGGTGAGATCAGCACCAAAACCACCGACTTGGTTGGCATTGCATGAGTTTGACACTTTCAAGCTGCCGCTTAAGGAGATGAAGGAGGCGGATGAGACGGTGTGGTCGAAGCGGATGTTGAAGGATCCCAAAGTGAGTGAGAGGGCAATTTATAGGTTGGACCATACGCATCTGAAGCCATAGACTTAGAAATTGATCTTATTCAGATTGCTATACAGAGACTTGACTACATTTGTTCGTACGATTATGTGGCTATTGTTCTCAAAATCTCTCTGTTTTGCAAGACCTCAGTAGTCTTGATTTCTTAATTAGACTGAGTCAACCTTTTCTCACCTGCTTGTCTTCCTTCTGTCATATTTAGGGGAATTTCGGAGCCACGCGGCTTTGCTTTTCCGCCGGCTTTTGCTTATCCGCCGGCTTTCAAGTCAAAATCAAGGCCTTGCAACAATGGCCCTGCTTCAACTACCGAAACAATCGACTTTTTTTTTTTTTTTTTCAAACTCAGCAACACTATGTTGAATCTCGAAGCTTCCAGTCTATTTGGTGTCAAAGGGATGGTTTTTGTAGTAACAGGAGGTGGCAGTGGTTCGTCTCCCGATTCTGAAGTCGAGATGTGAAAATTAAATTATGGGTAGGTATTGGGGCTATGATGGCAAAAGCACTTGATGCCAATGGTGCAGCAAAAGTTTATATTGTAGGCAGAAGACTTGAAAAGCTACAGCAAACCGCAAAAGAAGCAGTAAGTCTCTACACGCCCTTGTTTCCAGCTGCCCGCTGATATCACAAGGGCAATGGATCCGTCATGCCCCTCAAAGCAGACGTAACCTCAAAAGACGACCTCGAAGCTATCGCCAGCCAAATCACCTCAGAAATTGGCTTCGTCAACGCCGTGATAGCAAACCATGGGGTAAAAGGACCCACACTCGACGACTTACCAAAATCCCCTGAACCGTCACTGGCAGACTTCCAATCCTTCCTCTGGAAGACGTCCATGGAAGACTTCACACAAACCTACAACGCAAACATGACGAGCATCTTCTATACAATGGTCGCCTTTCTGCCCTTGCTCGACCAGGGAAATCGCAACCCAAAAAGTCCGACGGTTATGACTGGCGTGAAAAGCCAGTTCATTGCAACCTCAAGCATCGGAGCCTTCAGTCGGCGCCCAAGCATGGGCTTTGCGTATGCGGGGAGTAAGGCAGCGTTGATTCATACAATGAAGCAGTGCACTACTTGCTTGGTTCCTTATGAGATTCGCGCAAATATCATCGCCCCAGGTGTCTACCCAAGTGATATGTCGGATGCGTTTCTTGCTGCCTCAACAGAATCTGGGATCTCTAAGAGTTTGATACCTGCAGGGCGAGCTGGAACAGAGGAGGCAAGTTAAACTCTGGAGGGTCGTGATGCTGTTCATGGCTGATACGTTTTCATAGGATGTTGGAGGAGCCATCCTGTACATGGTTTCAAGGGGTGGGGCATATTTAAATGGGAATGTTATTATCACTGATGGAGGGAGATTATCAGTTGTACCAGGAACTTACTGAGAAGGAATTATAAAAAATTCTGTCAAACCTTGGCCACAACATTTGAAGCCGATGACATGCTGTGATGCTGACGTTGCAAAAACCGAGGAACTCGAAAGGGGTCGGACCACATACATGCAGTTCCATCGCACTAGACAGGGGCAGCTGCAAGGGTACTGCAGGGTCCTATGATGGGCTAAAATAAGGATGAACAAATCCGAGTGGAATAGTCTGGTATGAGAATTGAGAAAGATCATTGTACGTCAATAGTCAATGTTCCGGACTGAACGGTATTCTATCAGGCTATAGACTTCCGCATCTACGAGGTGGAGGAAAGTCAAGGGAGACAGATCACAATATAATTTCTACTCATCAAGACACCTCATATTCCCCCAAATAAGCAGTCAACAAACTCAAGCTTATTCCCGAAAAAAGAACCGGGAATGTGAATGTGGAGATCAGGCATCGAGATCCGACCTTGGGCTTTGTGATTAAGCTTGTTGGAGGACCGTGGCACTCCTCATTCCTACCAAAGAACCCTTCTTACAACTTCAGAATATCCAAATTCTTGACTTTCTTATTCTCAATCGGCAAAATGGGTGCCAAACTATTCACTAGGAACGATCGGCCATCGAAGCACTTCATAAACAACAAAGCTAGTATATCCCCCAGAAGATATGGAGTGGAAATAGGCTGACCTTTCCTAGTGGATTGAAGGAGGCGGTGATCTGAACAAGCTCACAAATCCCAAAGACGGCAGCACTATCCCATCCGAATTGAAGGAAGCAAGCGAGACAGACGTCGACAATGCCGTAAAATATGCAGCAGCAGCATTTGAGAGCGGAGAATGGTCCAAATTCTCGGGTGGTCAAAGAGGAAAATGTCTGAACAAGCTGGCTGATCTCATGGATGAGCATGCTGAGGAAATTGGCTACTTTGAGAGTATTGCCTCTGGCAGAGCAGTGTCGGCATGTGTTGGTGAAATTCCATTTGCTACATCTGTGATTCGATGTAAGTAATAGCTCAAACACTTGTAATAGCTGCTAGAACATACCAGACTATGCCGGCTGGGCAGACAAGATTAAAGGCGATGCATATCCACCAGACGATGGATTCTACAAGATTATCTTGCAGGAACCTCTTGGCGTTTGTGCTGGAGTCACGGCATGGAACGGCTCAATCCACTTCGTGGCCTGGAAGGCTGGACCAGCTCTGGCATGTGGAAATACCTGCATCCTCAAGCCCTCCGAGAAGTCACCTCTTGGTACACTATCCCTGGGATACCTCATCGAAGCTGCCGGCTTTCCTCCTGGAGCATTCCAAATTGTTACAGGAACAGGCAAGACTGGCGCGGTTCTAGCGAGCCACATGAAGGTTGCAAAGATCTCCTTTACCGGCTCCATAGGTACTGGGTTGAAGATTCAGGATGCGGCAATGAAGAGCAACATGAAGCGTGTGACTCTCGAGCTGGGTGGAAAAAGCCCTGCAATTGTCTTCGACGACTGCGATATCGAGACAGCCATCAAGTGGTCCGTGAGCGGTATCACAAACATCACTGGGCAAGTCTGTGCCGCGTCTTCTCGACTTTATGTCCAGGAGGGTATCATTGACAAATTCTTGGAGCTACTGAAGGCGAAATTCGAGGAGATTACCAAAATTCTGGGCTCAGACCCTCAGGACCCTCAGTCGAGTTACGGGCCTGTCATTGATAAGATCCAATATGACAAAATATGGGCATATATCCAAAGCGGGAAAAGTGAATCGGAGAAAGTTATAACTGGGGGTGAGGAGTACAGGAAACCTGGGCATTACATTGCGCCCACAATCTTCGTGAATCCCAAGGAGGATGCAAAGATTTACAAGGAGGAGATCTTTGGACCTGTGCTGTGTGCAAAGTCCTTCAAGACGGAAGAAGAGGTGCTCAAGATGGCCAACGACACTACGTACGGTCTTGCTGGAGCTGTTTACACACAGGATATCAACCGTGCCATGAGGGTTAGCTCGAAGATTCAAGCGGGAACAGTTTGCATCAACTGTGCATCAATGGTTGGTCCTCAAGCTCCTTTTGGAGGCATAAAAATGAGCGGTCTAGGAAGAGAGTTGGGAGAGTATGCTTTGAGACATTACACAGAGCCAAAATCAGTATGGATCAACATGAACAGATAGTGGCAATTTTGGAACCAAGGAAACACTTATAACTTCAATTTGCAACCTGAAATTAAAGTAGCTTACCACGTGAAATCAACGAGAACTGTGATGAAGGGCCCCGCATGTCGTCTGACGCATGAGCGTAGAGTATTCAAAGTTGGGGATAGTCGGAATCGGAACTCGTTATCCCACGGGTGCACAACCTCGCTTCCTTTGGCTTCCCCAAGATCCAGAACCCAGTATTCTTAACTTCGGCCCGCATATTGTAGAAGGAACGAAATGCGAGTATGAGCGCGTCCCGATTGCGCTGTGTATCGCACGT
>NXFV01001690.1:0-47757 GCA_002803225.1 Gamarada debralockiae
CAGTATTCTTATATAGAGGTTGTACTGTACCATCAAAAGGGCCGAACGAGTCAAAGCTAAAATCGTCAATAGTTCCTCCGTTCTCATTACCATCAAGAGGGCCGAACGGGTCAAAGCTAAAATCGTCAACACCTCCTCCGTTCTCATTACCATCAAGAGGGCCGAACGAGTCAAAGTTAAAATCGCTAACAGCTTCTTCGTTCTTATTACCATCAAGAGAGGTTAACAAGTCAATGTCAGCGTTCTCATAACCATCAAAAGAGGTTAACAAGTCAAGGTCAGCGTTCTCATAACCATCAAGAGGCTCTAACAAGTCAATGTCAGAGTCCTGGGGGATATTCATGTAGAAATTGTTAGGGCTGGGGAAATCCAGGGAGGGATAATCAAACTTGTGAGAGTTAGCATTGATAATAGCACTAGAAGAGAGTTTGAATTTACCCCTGAGGCGTCACCCATGCCAAACCCACCTCCGAGAGGAACAGGTTGCACAGCACTATTCAGGAAGCTTTTCGGGTGGACAGGTGTGATGGGCGTCGGGGGGTTCGGAGTTGCGGGTTCTTGAGAGGCGTCGGCGGATGGTGTGGCACCAGCAGGTACTGCTGAAGGAGGTGGAACGACAGGAGGTGTTATACTGTCTGCAAGACTGGGACCCTCCACAATGGCGGAATGGTAGTCCTCGTTGTGTCTTTTCAGGAGATTTCGGTTGGCAAAGCCGATCGTGAAATAGGCACACGAAGAATATGCGCAGCGAAATCGTCGCTGATGTTGTGACTCGTGCTTGGCTCGCTGAGAGGAAGATTCAAAGCCGTCGTTGCTGAAGACACAATGTAGGTAACGGCATACAAAAGCCGAGGCGCCGTATATTTCCCGGAAGGCTTGGAGGTCCTTCTTGTTGATCTCGGGAAAGGTCGCCAGAGCCCTGTCGTCCAACAGAAACTCAACCGTCTGTTGATAATAGTGGCGGACGGCACTGAAGTGCGTTGGATCCATATCACACGAGTCCAAAGAAATCCCTGCTATCTATCAGGGTTTGGAAACCAAATTTTGCTAGGGAAGGGAGCTTACTCTCGGGAGACTTGTCCGAAGGATCCACTCGGGTCATCTTGTCTCGGAACACAAAGACATCCGAGACTAGCCTCTTGACATCGGGCAAGTGATTCAACGCCTCGAGAGTGGGATCTTCAGTCGCATCCTTCTCCGTTCTGATCTTAGATTTTGGAACAGGTACTCGATAATCTTCTTTCCTAAATCTCAACAGAAGCTGAAGTTGAGCTAGAAGTTCTGTAGAGAATTGTCGTTTGTGTTGATTCAATAGGCCGCAATATGCCAGAAGATGTCTGTACCAGAACATATCGGTGTAGATCTGCAGGCCATGAAAGCCGCGAACGACAATGGCCGCCCTTTGGGCTTCTGTAGAATTTGCCGGTAATAAAGAGACGCAGGAATTTAGAAAGGCTACGCAAGAGAAGGAAATATCCAAATGCGCGTCCTCACGCCATATGAAAGGGCGGTCCGCTTGGTACTCTTCTTCAAGGATATATCTATGTAAGTCAGCAATCTTGTGTCCCTTACCATGAGAAGAGGTTATTACTCTTTTGCTGAAAAGTGTACAAAGTCCACAGTACTAGCAGGACCCTCTTCGATGAGAGGTCGGCAAAGATCCAGTATTTCTTTTCGAACTTTCGTCTTGGGTGTTAGGGTCGTATTTGAAGTGTCCAAAGTGATACCATCGAGGAGCTCGTAGCTCTTCAGTATCCTGTAAGAACAAGCCATCCATCCCAGAATCCGAATAGCCATATATCTTGCATTTCTGGAGTTGCTAGGATCCATAATCCTGTCGAGAATACGTCCGTACCTACAAGTCTGTTAATGATCTAGAACGTATGACTTGCAGAACTGGGGATGTGTTTCTTACGCTGCTTTGAGGCCCTTTGGTAGGCTTGTGGCTGTTTCTTCCAAAGCTGCATCACTATAGCAGTATTTGAGCTCATCAACGACTAATCGGACCCACAAGAACATGCCTACTCGGCGATCAGCATTACTATCCTTGTTATGGCGTTGAACTTTCACCATTTGCCTTTTCCACCAAAATCGATTCAATCCTGCCCAATAAATCTTGATCAGATGTACGAAGTTTTGCTATCTTGTATTTCACAAAAGACCGAATATCCCAGTCCACTTCCTGCCGTCCGTCCAGTGAGATTTGAGGCTGTTCAGAGAGCTTTTTATGGATGTGCACCTCTCTTCGACTCGAGAAAAGGACCTTGCAGTGTGTTGTTGGGCCTGTGCAAACAACATCAAGTGCTTTTAATATCGCTTTCTGATTCTCCTTTGAGCATTCGTCGATTCCGTCAACAACGATCCTTGCGTATGCGATTATCTCAAGAAGCTGTGGCACCAGAATTCTGAGTTGAGCCATTCCGCAACTTACTCCGCGATAGACAAACTGGTTGGCGATAAGCGTGCAAATATCAGGATGCTGTCTGATAATTTGAAGTACAATGATCGTCAGGATCTGGTGACAAACGTTGCCAGTATCTTGACTGTTACAAAAGTAATAGCAAACAGTCAGACCCGGTGTGTTCATAAGTGTTTGAACGATATACGAACACATGACACTCTTGCCTTAAGTGGTGGTATTAGCAACGACACACTATCTTGGCGGGCAATGAGAGTGTACCTGATCCAGGCTTTCCATTAAGCCAAAGGCACGGACGTTTTTCATCATCCTTTATCCAACTCTTCAACTGCGGCTCATTCGCTATCCACTCGCATGTTCTGTCGTGTCGTCTTTTTGACGTTCTTTCGTACTCTGTCTCCTGGACCTTTTCATCCATAAGAAGCCACGCAATAGAGTGTTGTAACTGAGAAATTCTCGTATTATTTTCGTTTTCCTCTAGTACTTCCAGGTCTCGTTTTTGCCTCTGTCGAATCTCATCTTGGATTCTCGTACGCGACTCTTTCCCTTCAACGATGTCAAAAGAAGCAGCCTCGAGATCGACAAAATCTCGCTGTTTCTTTAGAGAATCAATAATGGCGTCGAATCGACTTCCGAAGTCCTTCCAAAGAGAGAGAAATATAACTTGCCATGCTATAGTCGATTCTCAGTACGTAATAAGTGGTCAAGGTGGAGCTCAATTACCTCTTCGCCGAAAGAATTTGTATGCGCGTTGATGAAAATCGAGAATTCCAGTGTATACTGTAGCAAGGACGTGCTGAAATTCAAGATTATCGTCGAAAGCCTTCTTGTAACGGTCGAATCGTGGCAGGGCGGCGCCAATGTCAGCGTACGCTGACAGCAAGGCTTCAAAGACATCCCGATGGTGACTCGCGATCTAGTGGGGGGATGAGCCTGAAATTTTAGAGGCAGTTGGGATGCGCACCTGAAGCATCAACTTGATCGGAGCCTAAATTTCATGAGCCACTTCGTCCATTGAGTTGACCGAGTGATACGAACCCAGACGTATGGCAAGTAAGGTGTTCCATTACACAAGACCTCAATTACCTTTGTGTACTTTTCGATCCCTCGCAACAGAGGTTCGATGCGGCGTAGGTTTTGGGCCGATAGCCGCTTCCTCTGTTTGCTGTCGATCTCGCGAACAGCCGACCAGACATCTTTCAGCTCTGTTGTCGCAAATTTGTGGGCATCTTCTTCAGAGATCGACCGTTTGAGCTTCTCAAACGCATCGGCGATGATGGCTTGAGGATCCGTCATATTCGATAGAAACAAACTGATAAATGATCAAGGACAAGAAGAAAATACGAAGAGGAAAAGAAAATTCTGCAACAAGGCTGTGCCTCGCTGGGGTCGCGATAGGCTTTCTGCAAGGCGGCCCATCATGGTTTGCCTCGTCTACACCCCCAAGTAATCATACTTTTGTAGCTAGGATTTTGATTTTGACCATGAACTGCACATCACAGTGTCTCTCGACAGACATTTATTTAACGTGGTTACATATTACTGTGATAGAAAGATGAGCGTGTGCGCTGACGGCGTCCGACCGGCCAAGCGTAGGCGGTTCAGTATCGTCAACGACCGCCAAACCCAAGCAGCACCAACACCTCCTCGCACAGAGTCTTATCTACCTCTCGTGGGCTCTCATAGGCCCCTTCCCGAACTAGAAGGAGCTAATGATGGTAGATCTAAGCCTGCAAATGGAGCGTACCTTTTGGCCAGCCCCAATTCATCTGCCAGCCGAGACAGCCTGAGCAGGGTTGAGCAGGAGCCATCAGAATGCTGCTACGGAATGGTTCGTACGAAATCAATTGCCTCCAACTGTGCCTCCACCAGATCACTAATTGAACCTTGACGCAGTTATGTGACATCCCCGCAAACCTCAAGTGCGGGTTGGGCCCGAATTCGAAAAATATACCCGTCGACTTTCATAGCCCCAACTCTCTTTCTTCGAAGCTCGACCGTGATTTAACTACTTTCGATATACCATGCCCAATATCGGCACGAATACTTTGTGAGCTGGGAAACGTGGCTGAAATCAGAACACAGCTGTACTGCCATTCGAAACTTGAATTTTCTCCCGAAGGAAGTACTAGTCAGAATGGCAGACGGCGTGGAAAACCATCGCAGTCGTGGTTTCTGAACATAATCCTCTTCGGCAGAGAGGGTCTTGAGGAAAAGGTGGGAGAATACTTATCGAAGCACAAAATGTATCTTCAAGATCCACTTGGGTGCGAGCGGCGCGTCCTGTACCGGAATCCACATATCATCCAACCAATTTCAGGCGAGACTGTGATGACCGATTCATTTGATTCGGCACTTGGAAATCTAGAGATCGAGCGACTAGAGGCTGGACCTGATTTGCTTGCACAATTGATGGAGGATGACATCCCGTTGCCTGAGACCGAGGCACCTGATGTTGTGAAAACTGCTTTATTTCAGTAAATTCCCCTCTCAATGTCAGGCTTACAAGTGGCTGATAGATACTACAGGCATCAAAAGCAGGCGTTGACTTTTATGGTGTGTCGGGAGAAAGGCTGGGACCTAGAGGATGGTACTCGTGACATATGGAGCCGACAAAGAGATTCTTTGGGGCGGTTCAGGTAACACTCGAAATTTCCCTTCGAAGTTCATTCAATAACACGCATCAACAGTTATACGAATAATGTCGGTGGATACAGCACAGATGAACCACCCCCAGACTTCCGGGGAGGTCTGCTAGCGGATGACATGGGTCTAGGCAAGACCCTCAGCATGATATGTCTAATTGCGGCCAATCAGGCGCGCCTACCTGGCCCCCTCAACTCTATGCCATCCGCCATTATGAAGACCACTTTGCTTATTGTACCTCCGGCATGTACGTATGAAAATAGCGACTTCTGCTCTTTGACTAATACGGGAACAGTAATACAAGCCTGGGAAAAGCAATTCCTTTTGTGAGTCTCTTGGTATTTAAGCAGTGCCTATTAAACCGTACTTAATCTCTCATGGTACTGAACCTACTTAGGCATCTTCGACCAGGGAAATTGAAATGTCACATTTACCATGGTCAAAACAGGAAAGGCACTGAGTCCTTGGGGCAGTACGATGTTGTCATTACGACATATCACACGGTCTCTGCCATTTGGAGGAAAGTCAACGGACAGCCAGGAAACGAGAAATCTATATTTTCGCTGACCTGGCATCGTGTGATTCTGGATGAAGGTGAAGTGCCCTATAGAATTTGCTCAAGCAATACTAACTTGAACAGCTCATACCATCCAGAACCCACAAAGCCAACTAGCCCAAGCGTGTTGCGCTCTCCGTTCAACGAGGCGATGGGCGATCACCGGGACTCCTATCCAAAACAAGCTCGCAGATTTTGCCAGCGTTGTCAAATTCTTACAAGTTTATCCTTATTCCGATGAGAAGTCTTTCGAAGAAGAAATCTTCAGGCCGTGGCAGAATCGTCACGGTGCGGATGCCCAAGGATTTCTGAGACTCAAGACTCTGGTGAGGGCTATCACGATTAGTCGCACTAAAGCTGTGGTTCAGCTTCCACCTCGAGTCGACGAAATTCATCATCTCAACTTTACGCCAGCTGAACGAGAGAAATACGAGGCTGCAAAGACCCAATCAAGAACGCTACTAGAGGAAGCCATCTCTTCCGGAAATCAAGGTGGCAAAACTTTCAATGCTCTAAGGCTGCTTAACATTCTCCGTTTGATTTGCAACCATGGTCTTCTCGCCCAATCTACTGTGGAAAATAAAAAATCTCGAACTCAACATTTACTAGGAGGTTGGTCTCTAGGTGAGACTTCTGACTCGTTTTATGGTAATATCCTGGGTGGTGCTACCTCTTGCTTGAATTGCGGTGCAAACCTGCTAGAGGATATTCTCGAGGGCTCAGTGTCGTCTGGTTTTGAGACCCAGCGCCAAACGACCCCTTGTGACCAGATGATCTGCGAGCGATGCATTTCTCAAACCAGCGACGACAGAATAGGCCAATCCCCTTGGGATAATCGGGACTTACTAGACAGTAGCGAAAATTCGGCACCTGCAACACCTGTAGTGGACTGCGATGCGGCATTTACCATCGAATCTATGTCTACGAAGATTAAAGCTCTTGTGGCAGATCTTTACAAGCATAATACTACAGAGAAAAGGTCTTCATCAACTTCCATATTGTATTACTTATTCAAGTAGCTAATATTTGCCAGCGTTGTATTTTCATACTGGACTAATACGCTTGATCTTGTTCAGTTGATGCTGAACCACATGGGGATCACATATACGAGAATTGATGGGAAGACGTCTCTTCCCAAAAGAAGCGAGGCTCTAAGTGCATTCCAGCGTGATGACTCCGTTCGTGTCATTCTTGTTTCCATCACTTGTGGTGGTGCTGGGTGAGTTTTCATGAATAGTGCCGTCTTCCCCGTCACTGATTGGTGCAAATAGCCTCGATCTCACTACTGGTTCACGGGCATATCTTCTCGAACCTCACTGGAACCCAATGATTGAAGAACAAGCTCTCTGTCGAGTCCACCGAGTTGGCCAAAAACACGACGTCACTACGATCCGATACTTGATGCGAGATTCATTCGAAGAGGTAAGCCCCCACTAACTCGCACACTGAATTCTACGTACGCCGGACGCTGGCCACAAGGAACTCCTAAATATCCAAGATACTGACAATTTCATAGCAAATTGTCGATATCCAGAAGCGGAAAAAGATGCTGGCTCAAGTGACGCTTGCCCAAGGTCCCTTGTCAGAGGCTGGTATTAGTTTAGGAACATTGCAGGTACGATTTGAACTGATTTACAGCTCAAACATAATTCTGACATTGCTGCAGTACTTGAAATCTGTCCTCGAATGAGGAATTCATGTCAAATTTGCACTTTAATAATTAGGGTTTTATATCGAGTCTATTGGGTTTGGGGAAATGTTTCCTCATCAACATGCGCTCGACCGGTGAGACTTGTCCTACCGGTGCAAGGCCTCCGTGTCCAGAGCTTTTCGAGGCTTGGTGGATTAGAAAAGAAGACAGCGATTATAAATTAGAAATTGCGGGCCAGCCATTAAGTTCATTGGAGCAAGCCCGATTCTTTTCACCTCGCATCCCACAACCTTCCTTCTCCATCTACGCAACCATCTCTCAAATATGCCAACTCCAGCGCCAATTCCGGCTCCTCTCAGCACACCCCCAACCTATCACGATCTAAACCTAGACTCTGCCTTGACCAAGATACCAATCAACTCATTTGCATACTCCTTGACAAAGCCGACATATTTATCCTTTCTTGACAAGTACATTCTAACAAGCACTTTTAAAACTTTAAATAATTTTTTCTTTAGTTTTATTGCCCTTGGAATTATCGAGAATCCTTTGGACGAGGTCTAAAGAGATCCGGCATTCGAGTATCGCCTCGAGAAGCGAGAAGTAAAGATAATTCAATTAGGCTCAAGGTAATCGAGTTGAGTCGGAAGGCACAATTCGAAAGCGGAATGAACTTAGGTTAAAATACTATTTTTATTGCCATTAATATTGTAACTGTATAGATCACAAAGTTCATCTTGTCACCTGTGGGCTTTTGTCTTGTCTTAAAATAACAAGTGTTTAGTGTATAGGAGCTTAAAGATATTAATAGTGGGAAGGCTGTGACGTAATAGGAGAGCTTGTAGTGCAATTACAAGTAGGATAAGAAAGACGTCCCGAGGGTATTCTATACTAGATACTCTAGACAAGATAGTACCGCTATTATATAGATATGCACTTCTTTAGTGGCCTCTACTTAGCTAATCATCTACTCCTAATATTAGTGGAACTCTGCTAGTAATACTATTTTGCCTAGTAAAAGATTGTATGAACGGCTTAGTGAGTCCTTTCGCGTTATAATGTCATAACCCGCTGACGGAGTACCTCAGCCCCTTCTCTGCAACTGGCAAAAAGAAAAGGAGGAGAAATAGAACAGAAACGCTTAGGAACGGTAGATGTATATAAGTAAAAGATCCAAACTAAAGGAGAAGTAAACTAAATGCTTTGAAGGTCTTTATCGCAAATTATCTCACCCGTGAACGATAAGGAAACGATACAGAATAATACCTAAGGCTAAGCCGCTAATCACTTGTTATACGCCAAAAGTGGAAACAAAATGGGTTGCGAAGGAATCAGGTCGCAAGGGAGCCAGAATAGAATATGTGGTTTAGGGCGGGGAAATGAAGGCACATAACTTAAAGCGAAAGAGAGGGGGGAAAAAAACAATCTTGAGTTTAAGGGTATCGTCGACTCTCGCCCTTCTGTTTGATGCTCGTGACAGTTCAATATGCTGGAACTTTGGAGCTTGCGAGAGCTCAACGTAATACCCTGCCGAATAAGGGAATGCAGCATCGCAGGACAGCTCGTGAACGCCGTGTGTCTGGGGCGATGTCAAGACAGGCGGTCCCTTTGCTTCTGATTTTCCGGAAATCATTCGTTGCCTAGAGCTTATTTTGACCCTTGGCTTTTCACATGCCAAAAATGAATCTCGAAATACGTAGTAGAAACCATACCCCAAGAAAATGATTCGCCGTCAGGTGGGAAAGAAAAGGTAGTCGTCGTCGTCGTTCCTAATTTCAGCCACACGAATGCACGTACCTCCACAGTGCGTCATCGAAGGAGGCAAGCCACTGACTGCCCCGCCTTGGATCCTTGGACGTCACATCCACCTGAACATTCCACAAACGCAACTACAAAACCCCATCCTCTCCCCAACCTTTGACTCCATACACATCTACCCATAATCGCTCACGATCTTTCGCGCATACTGAAAATCACTTCATCTACGAACAACCAAACAATCAGCATCATGTCCGCCAACACAGTTTACGTCAAGAACATTTCCTCGTCCACGAGCGAGAAGGAAGTCAAAGACTTCTTTTCCTTCTGGTATGTCCATAATCGCTCAAATTATATGATCTATCAAATCACCCGTCGTTTCCAATCATTCAAGTCCTATGAAGCATCAACCTACCCTTCAATCTCTCCAAGAAGCTGAATGGTCCACCCCTACGCTCCCCCCTCCCCCCACTTCCAACCAAAATTAAACACAAGCTGAACAGCCAACTCCAATCCTTCAATCTCTCTGAACGATCAAAACTAACTCTGCGTTCTACAACAGCGGCAAGATTGCCAGTATCGAGATCAAGCCCGCCGGCGAGACCCAAGATGCTACCGTAACCTTCGAAAAGGAAACTGCGGCAAAGACTGCTCTCCTCCTCGACAACACCCAACTTGGCAGCACCCATGTCCAAGTCACCAGCGCTAATGGCTCCAATGAGGATGATGGAAGCCACTATACCACACAAGCTGAGCGTGATAGCGATGAGATCACCCAAGAAGAGAAGCCGCGTTCTCGCATCATTGCTGAGTATCTGGCTCATGGCTACGCTATCACCGATCAAGCCACTCAGCGTGCCATCGATTTGGACCAGAAGCACGGTATGTACAAACGAAATCACACATCCTATTTGAATTATTCAAAACGTCTCTTCATCTGGGCCTTTTGAATCGCTCAGTTCTTCTCAACGATTCGTCTCTAGTTCGTTCGCTGGGTTTTCATTAGGCCCTTCCTCTATTCCTTAAATCTCCTGAGCGATGCTAATTGCTACTATAGGTGTAACCTCCCGGTTCCTGAAAACTCTCCAGAGCATCGACCAGAAGTACCATGCTACTGATAGAGCCAAGGGCCTCGACCAGTCATACGGTGTCACACAGAAGACCAACTCCCTTCTGTCTGGCTTGACCTCATACTACGAGAAGGCCGCAGGTACCCCAACCGGTCAAAAGCTCGTCAACTTCTACACCCAAACTTCTCGCCAAGTTCAAGATATCCATGCTGAGGCCCGTCGTCTCGCTGACCTAAAGAAGCAGGAAGGAGGTGCTCAGAACGTTCCCGGTACGGATAAGACAACTTGTAAGTGTGGTTCAGATTCAGATAAATGTCCATGTTCCCCAGGAGAATGCGCCTGCGCCAACTGTCCCAAGTCGGATGTCAAGGGTGCCGGTAATGACAAGACAACCTGCAACTGCGGTGGTAACTCCGCCAATTGTCCATGTGCTCCCGGACATTGTACTTGCAAGGGATGCTCTAAGGCAGATACGAAGCCAGTTCCAGGTGATAGCGACAAGACGACTTGCAAGAGTGGTGGTGACACTGCCAACTGCCCCTGCGCTCTTGGACAATGCGCCTGCAAGTCTTGCCCTAAGGCACACACCAAACCCGCTTCCGGCGACGGTGACAAGACCACCCGCGACTGCGGTGGCGATACCTCCAAGTGCTCTTATGCTCCCGGTCACTGCGCCTGCAAATCCTGCCCAAAGGCCGATACAAAGCCAGCTCCCGGCGATGGCGACAAGACAACCTGCAACTGTAGAGGAGACGACAACTGCCCCTGCGAGACTGGAAAGTGTGCCTGCAAAGGTTGCTCCATGTAACCGGACTTTCTGATCTCATTCGTTCACTTTCTTTCAGTGTTTCCTTTCTCGATTTCGGCTTCGACAATTCGGTCTCCCTCAAAGTAACCGGATCTCGGATTTCATTCATTCACTTTCCTTCCGTGTCTCGATTTCGATTTTGACTACGACTGTATTACTACTAGAACGATAGCTAATAGCTCGCGCCTTCTTTTCAGCTACCACCTCTACACATGCTGCTGCTACAGAGGGCACCGACATTGTTGATTCTACAAAAGTTGCCCCTCTTGAGCCGGAGAAGACGACGTAGGAATGAGTACTTTGCTTTTTGCTTTTACGGATGGACATGGTTATGAGAGAGATGGATTGGACGAGGTATGGTTAAGAGGAGATACCAATGGGATGAAACATAGCCTTTACTTTGTCAGTAGCGATTCTTTCAGATGATCACAATAGCTAGTACGAGCTTCATTCAATGTATAATGAACCTCCAAACTGTTTCCTCTTCTTTGATTCGGTGCCTCGATTACATCTTGATCATCAGGCAAGACAGGAAGTAAGTTTGGCCTTTCAATGACAGCAATAGCTTTTAGTTTTACCTCATCGTTACGATGTGAAAGGGGAGTCATGTCGTAAAATGTCAGATGCTGATGCTGACAGCCGAATCAGCCACAGCGTCAGCATTTAGGGTCCTCCCGGGGTTGAACGCCACAGTAAGCCCACTTTGTGCAATCACAATTACTAACCACCAGGAACGCCGATCATATTCTGACCCCTTCAGACCTCCGCCCACTTTTACTGCCCTCAACCTTGTTCTAAACAAAAGTGGCTCGAGGCTAGGATAACCAAAACTTTTGGGCGAGAAGTTACTAAGAAGCCTTATGGAGTCAAGATGGCACCCCCATATTCGTTCGGAGAGCGACAACTGGACAGGTGTAAAAGATGCAGCGGAAAGAAGACGGCTTCAGAATCGTCTGGCACAGCGAGCACGCCGTAAGTAAGCCTCGATTTTCTGGGAGTTTGGGGTTCTTTGACCAACGGATTTTATTTAGGAGCAAAGAAAGCTAAGGCTAGGGAATCTCCTTCGAACATGTCTGCTGGACTGGGAAGCCCGATCATTGCTGTCTCCACTAATGGGGCTGAAGACCATTCCGAGACTGCAGCAGGGGGAATGACGCCTGAGATGGGATGGCTAAATGATGACACTATCCTCGATTTCTCAATTGGGCCCATAGAGGAATGGAATCTGCCACTGTGGGACGAAGGCTCGATGTCATCGTATGTCTCCCCTCCCCCCACTCTTTCCCAGAGATCAGGGACTGACTTGTGCTGTAGGTCAAATTCTATGATAGTCTGCACTCGATCTTATCCATCCTCCGAGTCCGAGAATTCAGACTCATACGCCCCATCACCTTACTCTCTAATGCTCCACGCCATGCATGTCATAGCAGCCCTCTGGCGAAACGCAGACACACTCAAACTTAGCTGTGCATCAATATCTATCACCACCTTAGACCCCAGTCTCACCCCTCCGCCATCTCTATCACCAACTTCACTCCAGCGCTCAATCCCTCATCTCCCTCTCATAGACGTCCTCCCATTCCCATCAATGCGAGACCGCATCTTGCAGTCTCAAGCTATCCTTGACCTGGACGATCTTAGGAGAGATCTGCTCGAGCTAGGTCTGAAATGCTGGGGAAGAAATCCTTGGAATGAACGAGGCTGGGAACTTCCCAGAGAGTTTGTGGAGAAATGGTGGTTCCTGATCGATGAGCGGATAGTGGAGGCGACGAATTTCTGGAGAGCGGAACGAGGAGAAGAGGCGTTGGTTTGGAAGGGTACAAGAAATTCTGCTTCTGGCAAGATCTTTGAGATTGAGTAGATGGGTAGGAGGGTATGGGTGGCTTTCCGTATAGGTCCGAGTTTGCCCCTAGTGCTACTTGACACGCTAAATAGTGACAGGCGCCACGTCACGTTATCGGCTTCAGATCAAAGACCGAAAGGCTTCGCAGACCTTCACCATCCTATATGCTGATGCTGATGAAATGGCTTGAAATTATGATGGCTCTGAGCATATCCTGATTTTGCGAAGGGATGGGCAAAGATATAAAGGGACGAGGACGAAGCTGCCTCTTCGACCAACATCAAACACCAACCTTCGGAGCTCAAACGCCAACAACAGTTCGAGACACAAGACCTTTTTAAAACAAACAACGCACCCAAATCTTTACAAAACTCTTTTAAGATGGCATCAGCTTCGACCACTCTCCTGACGGGTAAGACCGCTATCGTCACTGGTGGAGCCCGTGGCATCGGCCGCGGAATCTCACTCGAGCTGGCAAAGCGCGGTGCAAATGTAGCCATGGTATACATGAGCCCATCAACAGCTCCCAAGGCACTAGCATTTGTGGAAGAACTCCAAACACTTGGAACTGGGATCAGAGCCGTGGCCATCCAAGCCGATCTCTCACATCCTGAAGCCCCTGAAAAGGTTGTGGAGCAGACACTTGCTCTGCTGAAGGTGGATAAGATTGATATCATCGGTACGTATCCATGATTTTCATGAGATTAGGGCTATTCTGATGTTGTGATGTAGTTAACAACGCCGCTCTGGGTGACTGGACGGCAACTCCTGATATCACTCTCTCGCGCTACGAGGATGTAATGAACACTAACGTCCGCGCACCACTCTTCCTTGTCCAAGCTGCACTCCCACACATCCCCAAAGGTGGACGAATCATAAATATTTCGAGTTATGCAACACGAACTATGTGTATGGGAGATGGTATCCCGCCCATGGGATTGTATATCGCCAGCAAGATTGCTCTGGAGGGACTCAGCCAGGGGTGGGCGGCGGAATTCGGGCACTCGCGTGGTATCACTGTCAATTGTATGTTCACAAAACACCCTCTTCCGTGATGAGAGACTGACTAACTTTATGCAGCGGTCTCCGTCGGCATGGTTGAAACAGACTTGATAGCCTCGATGCCGGAGGAACAAAAAGAACTCTTGAAGGCTGCGAACGCGAAGCTTACTGCGGCCGCTCCACGCACTGGAATTCCGGATGATATCGCGCAGGTGGTGGCTTTCTTGGCTAGTGAAAGTAGCAGATGGGTGACTGGCAGTACTGTCAGTGCTAATGGTGGGATCATTGTGATCTGAGTGATGAATGATGGATACAATATGACTATAGGTAGAATTCAGTTTGTACGGTCTCTCCTTTCACTTGAAAATAGGTGTCCTTTGAGAGTCTCTTTATCCGATGACTACAAGAACCACAGCTTATACTGCATACTCTTATTCTCTAAATCTGTCAAATCTGAAAACACATTGAACATCTCCTCCGTCTCATCAACCTCCCAGACTCCGCTTCCTTGTCTCTCTTCGCATTCGCGCGGCGATAGATAAAGTAAAGCGATATGAACAGCACGATGTAGATAGCAAAAGCTGTCACGTGACAGCCACACCTGTTCGATAGAACAGTACTTGAGAAGCTAGGAATGTTTGGGAGGAGATGACAATGGCGATGTAGTACGCAGAGAAAATAGCGAGCCCGAAACCGTCTTCTTGATGTAGCAAGCGACGATGCCAGTGAGCAGGGAGTACATGACGCCTGCAGAACACGCGACGATCCTGACAGCGAAAACCGCGTAAAGGTGGGCTCCGCGGGTCGAAGGGAGATCGTGATGCTGTAAAGAAGAGTCGACGAGACGATCCCAGGAATATAGCAGATACAGGTGCTCAGTTGTTCTATTCTGCAAGAGTGCGTGCTGCGCTAGCCTATGAAGCAGAAAAAGAGGCATTAGCAGCAGCAGATAAGGCTAGAAAGGAAGCAAAGAAGGCACAGGCTACAGAAAACAAGCAAAGAAGGGAGGTAGAGGCTTAAGAAAAGGCTCTACAGTATCAGGTAGAGAAGGATCTCAAGGCTCAGGCAGCGATGAGAAATTAGCTACAAAGGAGGCTAAAAAAAAGGCAACCAAAGCTGCTAAAAGAGAACGAGAAGAACTCTTTGATTATAGCATTACAATATAAGAAGACTTCTAATAGTTCTACGAAGGCAGTAAAGTTTGCAGAGAGATTGATGTGGTAGCACAGGTAGCGGGGTCCGAAACCACCCAAATGCGGACCCAGAAGATTAATGTGCTTGCACGATTTAAAATATAATAATATTATTAATATTCAATGTTATATATACACTACTAATCTATTTATATTTCTAATGGCGTAAATAAATAATTTGCGGTTAATTAATTATAATCATTTTTATTACCTATTGTCGCCTAGGGAAGGTGGACTTTTTGGTCTGACAAACTTTACCCCGCACTTTTGTAGAGAGCTTGCAAATACTGTCAAGATTTCGTTCAACCTTCCTGAAAGCGAAACCATAAGCATACACGATGAAAGAACATTCTGTCCCACGAGCTAGCGCAACCCCTGTGCACAAAGGTATCTACGGTATCCACACACGGACGGGGTAAAATTCCGTGTCATTCGTCGTTCTACCTTCCTCAACTTTTCATCTTTAGAACTTGCCCACATTCAGGATGTCGAAAGCAACAGTCGCCCACGAAGTGCCTTCATTGAAGTCGCAGGTAATCGGAGAGCTCGATGATGATCTTGTGCTCTTCCGAGGCATTCCCTATGCGACTGTTGAAAAGCGTTGGACACATAGTCGCACCCTTCACTCTCTTAATTCGCCCTTTGATGCCACGGAATTTGGTCCTCGGTGTGTGCAGGGCGATGGGCCAGTTATGGTATCTGGAGGAACAGTTGACGCGGACCCGGGAGACGATGAGTTCAAGTGTTTGAATCTCAATATCACAGTATCAAGTGAACTTGTATCGAGTCGTCGAAATGGAGAGCTCGTTGAAGGAGCTTTGCCAGTAATGGTGTGGATTCACGGGTATGTCAACTCGGCCTGATTGGCTCTTCCCGTGGATGAAGCTCTGACAATAGATAGGGGAGCTTTCAACTATGGTGCTAATTCAATCGGTCGTTATCGACCTCAGCAACTTTGTCGATTGGCGAAAGCCAATGGAACTCCAATGGTTCTTGTTCAAATAAATTACCGCCTTGGTCCTCTTGGATTCGCAACATCCAGAGACCTGGCATCTGACGCCACGACGATCAACTCGCACCAAAACGGGGACGTTCGAAATCCCTCTGCTGATAATTATGGTCTTGTGGACCAGCAAAATGCTCTCCGGTGGGTCCAAGATCATATCATGGATTTTGGTGGAGATCCCTCGAACGTGACTGCTTTCGGAGTCAGCGCAGGAAGTGCAAGCATACACTACCACATCCTTTCGGGCTCTCCTCTGTTTGATCGTGCAATTCTCATGTCCGGATCGGGGTCGACCCTCGGGCCTCTGCCTTTCAAGCTCTACGAAAGAGCCTGGGAAAAGTTGTGCGTTAAATCTGGCGTCCAAGATAGAACTCCGGTCGAGCGCGTGGAAAGGTTGCGAGCAATGGATCCAATTGATGTCGTGAAGAATTATACGGGAGCTGCGATGGGGCCCGTTGCTGACGGCACTCTTCTTTGTGGATCGTTTTCACTCTTTGAGGGTCAGATTCCCACGAGGTGCAAGAGCATCATACTTGGGGACACGAATTGTGAGGGTATCGTGGTAGACTGGATCTCGAAAAGGCTACCCCAAGAAAACTTCCATAAGCATGTAAAATCGGATTTCTCAGCAACCGACGCAAAGGACTTCTGTGAGAATTTCGGGTACACATCCGAAAGTCTTCCATTCGAGGACTACCGCAATGCCATGCGTTTCTTCTTCAGCGTCATGATGTTCCAATTCCCCAACTTGATGATCGCAGAAACATTCGGCAGAGCTGGATCGACGTATCTTTACCACTTCGAAGAGCCGTCCCCGTTTCCAGGTCCGACGCTTGGGCTACCATATCATTGCCAGTGTGCACTGTACACGTATCAAAATGCGAATGATGCGATTCCTGAGAGCCATCGCAAAACAGCGGTGGAGATGGGTCGCATTTGGACTGCGTTTGCGCACGGGCAGGAACCATGGGAGAAATATGCCAAGGCGAAGCGCTTCATGCGATTTGGGCCGGAAGGTAAAAGTACACTGGCCGACGTCCAGAGTGATGAGATGAGGAAGTATGGGTATCTGGCTTGGTTGAGAGACCATTTCGATGAGACGAAGGATCTCGCACAAGGCATCTTGCAGGGAATCATGACATGATGTTCTTGTAAAGGCTAGAAGAGAGACCTAGCATGGAGAATACCAGATTAGTCAGTTACGGCAGGCTCGTAGAATTAGCACTCACTGCGATGCTCTCCTCGCATTTGATTTCATCTTAGACGCTCTTTTCCGCGTTCAGGCGGAAATATGCATACCTCCGCACCAGATGATGACCACGGAAGAGTCGAAAGTTGTTATGAATTAAAGGGGGCAGCACTGACTGAATTTGCAAAGCAAATTGAAGAGAGAGCAACAGCAGACAAGAAAACAAGATCGTAGTCACGTCACGTCACGTGATCGTTGATTTGGGCCTCGTGAACTTTGACGGAAAAAACGCGTTCCTTCCATTTTGTCCTTCAGGGAACCTTTCAACATCCTTGAAATGACCATTTTTCTGTTGTGTGGGTAGCTGTGCTCGAATTTCTTTGGTCACTGTCATCTAGAAGAGCTTATGTTGATAGGGACTTCCTTGCACTTTATTCAAACGAATCTTGTTTCGTCCTCCCTGACTTATCCTGCTTTTTTGGACACCTTATTCTTTCAAAATGGATGTAATTTCCAGTCAAGAGTGAGATACAGGGGATAAATCTGCGATGGTCTCTATTGGGACTCACAAACTTTATCTATCAGTTTCTGTTCCAGACAGGAAGCCTGGACAACCTATTGTGGTACTCATGCAAGGTCTGAGCAGCACAACGGCTGAATGGGTAGCTGTCCGTCAATTCATGACTCCCTTTGCACGATGGCTTGAGTACGATCGATCAGGTATGGGACGAAGTGAAAGTCCTCTAGAGGCTTCCAAAGCTATTCCAGCTGCTTCTGTTGCAAAAGAACTCGATACCCCTGCTTAACAAAGCTGGTGTTGCTCCTCCATACATTATGGGTATGCCACAGTTGGGGAGGGATAACATCGAAAGAGTTTCTGCATCTCAGACCGAAAGATATTTGTCGGAATAGTGTTTGCTGGTGCAGATCAAGAGAAGACCTTCGCTGATGAAACCCTGGTCAATGCCATGCATTACGTCAGTGAACGCAGATCTGGATTGAGCCGAATGCACTGGTCTGGCAGCGGCACAAAAGCTGCCAGGCAAGAAATCGAATGCTGTCATGAATGGCCAAGAAGATTCTCGACACAAGCTACGGAAGCTGCTGAGATGGAAGGGTTCAAAGAGACGGCGTTGTCCTTGCTGCTAAGCATCAGTTTGAAAATTGTGTTCTTGGAAACCGTCCAGTTAGCGTTGTCAGAGTCAATACGCCGCGAGGCTTTCAGAGGATTTACGAAGCTGTGTTGCAGCTGGAAATGGCACTGAGGAGGAGAGATCTTTGTACCAGAACTCTCTTTCAACTTTCGACCGGGAAAGTTAAAGCGAATCAGGAGGAGTTATTAAAGTTGCCAAACTTCAGTCGCTTTGTACGGACAAAGCACAATGGCCGCAATGTGCCGATGACAGAGCCCGAACTTGTTGCGGAGGAAGTGAAGTGGTTTTGGAGAAGGTCGCTGGGCAGTCGGCATGACCTTCCCATTCAAGAAGTTCGAAATCTTCGAGACGCATGAATCAGTCAAAACGGCTTTGCCCGTCGAGACAGGTGGAGAAAGTATGACTCACGTTTTACACTGACTGCGCCCTCCGGTGTATGCCTGCAGCTCTTCTCCTTATTAAGCTTCAAAAGCAACTTATTCACAACGCAAATTTCCGGGATATGGACATGGCAGAACCATTTTCAACACTGGTGGTTACTCCGCCTACCAAATCTCCAAATTTAAATGTCCTTGAACTCACTACTCCTGAATCTGTTCTTACTTTAGGACACCCCCTCTCTGTACTTCTGACGGACTGCGTTACTGATGGCTTCTCCGTTGGGTTTCTCTCCCCCTTCAGCATCGAAGAAGTTGACGCATACGGGACCGAAGTGTCTGAACAAGAGGCAACTTCCACCTTTTCGTCCTCACCCCTTCGTCATCTCCGTCCATTATTTTCGGATCGATCCAACTCCACCCAGTCAACAAGAATGCGCATCTCCACCGCGGCGAGGTTGCCAAAGTTCTAGTTTCACCGACTGCTCGTCACCAAGGTATAGCTCGGCTGTTGATGGAACATGTTGAAGAATTTGCAAGAGGGATAGGGAGAGAGATGTTGACGCTCGATTGGCGTCGAAAGACCCGGCGAATGAGATACAGGAAGCTGGGGGGACTTGTAGAGGATATAGGAAATGCCCTGATGGAAGTAGCTGCGACTCGACTTTCTTCCAAAAGGACATTGTGAAGCAAGGAGAGTAGCATTTAAACCCGGGGATGGCGGGGCATCACGTGTGACGGAGGGGTAAAGGGGATTGCCAGATCGGGACATGATGTGATCTGTAAAAAGTGATCGAGGTGTCGAAAAGTAATCGAGACAAATGTCTCCTCGATGAAATTGGAACCTGTTAAAAGTTATTTCCAAGTACAGTAATGCTTTCGCACCATCGGCCGACACAGGGGTGATTACGAAATTTCGGGTAAGGAGCCCATTCCATAGTTTGGAACCGTCTAATTTGTTGATGCTGCACCACATAATCATCTACTCGTATCTACTAGAGAATCTTACATCTATCAACTTACGAACATCTAGCAGTGTTGTTGACTGTTCAACCCCTGCAAGATTATGGGCGATTTGGTTCAGGCTTCCGTTTCTGCAAAGTTGACAGTTCACCGCTTCTTTCATCAAAATCCATAGAAAGGCGGCTAGTGCCAGTTCAATCCATCTTTCGATAAGATTGAATACCGCTATTATCTCAAATATCTAGGACGGGCGAGTCACCAAGCAAAAGCCCCTCGGACAATACATCCAAACAGAAACCCACCCTCATGCCATTGTCCCCTCAAGAAAATACTCAACTTCCTGAAAAGGCCAAGGTGGAGTCACCGGCCTAGACCAAGACTTCCTTTCATCCCTCTCGTCGGAACTTCGTCAAAAAAATCTGGCTTCTGACCTTTCCAACCACGAGTTCTTTATCTGCATATCCACCAACGAATTGAACCTCCGCAATATGACGAAGAGGACTACATTGATGGCCCCAGAAAGACCGTCTCTGTCAGCTTCACTGCTCAAGTTGCGACTTCGAGAGTACTACCCTCAGTAGTATTCAGCGAATATACGAGCTTCTTTGCACCTAATCCAACAACTCTGGAGGTTGACTTGGGCCACAACAAGAGTTACGACTTGCGTCACGCAAATGTATTAGCTACCAGACCATTGTGTATAAAGAACTCCAGGGGGCCGGTGGCGCTAGAGGTCTGCAGCGAGAGCCGAGAAGTGGTCATAAAGAGGTATGAACTAGCGTTCGGGTGTACAAACCGAACTCTTGAGCCCGCGGACAGAGAGGAGTGGGACAGGAAAGGGTTCGGAGAGAAGAGGTTCTGGGTTGATTTCGAACGGGATATCATATTCGTCGATGCAATGCGGACGGTTCGAAAGTATTCCAAGTGTGCACCGCTCAATCCGCTTGGATTGTTGAGAAGGTACGCAGGCTATGAATCGAAGAAGATTCTTAGGTTGGCATTGGGGATGACTTGGGCATCGGAACCAGGAGGCGGTGAGATTATGAAAGCTTTGCGTGGATCGGAAATTCCAATCCGTGGTGGTGCGGCGAGGTGGTGGGAGTGGTTTTGGGGTTTCGATCAAGTTGAGGAGTTGCTGGTGGATGATCACTTTAAGGACCAACGGGACCAACAACAATCGAATCTTCTGATCAGCGTGGAGGAGAAATTCATCGCTGAGAGCATAGCAGGAAGGATGAGAGAATGCCGAAAAGCTTGTCCTGAATGGAAAGCTAAGGTTCCTGAGGTTAAAGTCGTAAGAGGTTCAGGGGGGGCTTCTTATATCGAATGACTTGCAGGAGTTGGTCTTCCCCGATTTGGAGTTCATAGTCTTCTAGTCTCCCAAGCCTGCATTGTTGAAGCATGGCACACTCTCTAGCCCGTGTACTCGCCCTCTTTTGGTTGTGAGTGATGGTACCTTTCTGCTATCAAGTTATTTTCAAGTGTGAACATGTTCAGACAGGCTTCACATCTTGGAAATCCAACAACTTGGCAAGGTGCTACATAACGCCTCACACAACGACGCGTTATTCACTTCACTTTGCAGTAGTTCAGGCAAAGTTGCCAGCGCCTTTGAGCATTCGCCTTGGTACAAAATCATCTCAGCCTCGCTTTCAACCCAAGCTCTCAGTGCAACTGTTCTGATTACGCGGCATCATTGCAATCGCGATGGCAAACAAGAACAACTATTGCTCCAGCAGCAATTCCAACTCCATTTCCAGCCTTTGCACTGCTGCTTAGCCCGCTGTTTCCAGAGTCGGGTTCACTTGTGGCGATGCGGTAGAAATTATCAATGACGATGAACTCGCTAAAGTAGAGCTCGATAAGGATAACGAGAAACGTAAGCAAGACGCGCAAAATGTTGTTGCTTCTATATCGAGCTAGGACGTGAAAGTGACTTGAACTAGGCCCTTGCGCATATCTCAGAATTGTTTGAAGCTATGAGCTCAGCATAGCACCCCACAGGGAACTCTTGTTGAGTAGGAAAATTGCTGTTGAGTATGCAAGCAAGGCTACTGTGTATCGACTTGGTTTTGGCTTCCTAGAGAGAAATTTAGTCAATGAATCTGCGGATATAGGCATTCTGGCATCAAAAGTCTAGATAAGCTCCTTTATAGTTTGACATCCATTGCAAAACAATAGTATTGATATAACTGACAGTGAGATTAGGCTAAACAAGAAATTGCTAGGTTGCAGTTGAAGTCACTAAGGTAGATTAAGTAAAGACAAGTGAACTATAATGCGTCAAGAGCAGACTTGCGAGAATGAGAGAAATGAGTGGAATTCTCATTTTGAGGGGATATGGAAAATGTCCGAAGAAACAAGCACTTAAAGATCAGATGAACTTTCTCCAAGTAGAGATATAAACACTCAGTTATTGCACTCAGCTTTAGTGCATCCCAAGTAGAGGTTGAGGCGCAGACCTAGGGATTGCTGTGCCGCAGTCCTCCGCGGTGCTGTCCCCGCTATGGTGCCAGTATTGGGAAGATGTTAACTCGCAGTTGTAACAAATCATTGCCTTTGACAGAAATAAAAGAGGAGCAAAGAAGAGTCTGCGAAAGGAGCTGACCATCCGCATCAGCTGATTCAAGTCAGACTGTTGGCACTGGCACTGGTCCCGAGCCGCCATGATGAGTCTGGTGGGCAAACTCGGTAATTATTAAAAGCGTGAATTGTTCTATTTAGGTCCCACTGGCAGTTCATATATGGGTCCCTCTTGCAATTCATGTGTCAGATGAACTGGTTGCTATGGCAACGGTTGTGTACACATATTTCGGGTTCTGGCAACCCTCCAATTTTCCTTCCTTGGAGACATCAATACATACATGTTTATACCACACAATATCGTTTGATTCGACATCATGCGCCGCTGTAGTCCCGGGTAACTCATGTGTTCTCCTCTCTTCGTCCTCCAATTCGTGTCTCCCAAATCTCGCCGCTCCCGGAGCCTCCTTATTATCCAACTCCACAGCCCAATTCCTTCCAGCCGCTTTTCTCCTTCTCCAAAACATGAATGCAATGGCACCAAGAATGGCTATTGCTCCGGCAGTAGCCCAAATCCCAATCCCAGCCTTCGCCCCTCCGCTTAACCCGGTATTGCTGTTACCACCGTTGCTCCCACTTGTTGGTGATGGCGCAGAAGTGTTCGAAGGCGTTGGGCTTTGGGAGGAGGAGGATGAAGAAATCACAGAGCTGGAACTGGAGCTCGAGGAGGAGGATGATATTGCCGAGGATGAGGAACTCGATGTCGAACTTGTGGACGAGAACGTCTTAGCTTGCACCTTCGTGTTAGACGTGAACGTTACTCCAACCGGATCATCCGTCCCCACACTTCCATTTGGATTATCTGCGACGAGCACGGCATGGCACGCGACTGGGAAAGCCGCCTGTGTCGGGTCTTCGGTGAACATTATATATGGAAAGGAACCGGAGGGCTGGACTTGGAATTGGCTTCCTAGGGGTAGGGTATCGGTCAAATTTACGTCCCCCATGGCAGAAGAAAGCTTTTGAAATACTTACCAAGTACAACATTATTACCAGTAGATCCATTCTGGCACCACATATTCATCCACGCTGTGTGGTAATTCGACGTCCATTGTAACACAACTGTGTCGATGTAATTGATTGTCAATCCATCTTGGAGAGGAAATTGCCATGTTGCAGTCGACGTCTGCGCCAGCACACGACAGACAAAGAGCAGATTCGAGGAAGCAAACGACGAGAACAAGTTTCGCATTGTGCACACACTCAAAAACACGACTCTAGGGACGAGAATGGAGAAACAACACGAGAAGGTGCTACCTGCACCATCTTAATAGCACCCATCATAAGCGGGATGCGGCGCAAACACCCGGAGCAGGGCTGTTGGTGTTTTGGACTGGCGATGTTGGAGAGGACACGGGAAAGCTCTCGGGATCGGGCGGCTGGCGGCAACGCAAACGGTTTCACGGGTCGGCGTCTAATATTAGGGTGACCGCTTGGCGGCTTCTACAGTACAATGAAGGCTAATTTTAAACATTACCTGAACTCGAATGCTGGATCAGGATCTCACTCGTTGAGGAAACGCACAGCGTAACATGTAGAGGATGCCCCCCACGTGATTTGAGACGATCACATGATATTGTCTGGAGGTCAGAGCGATTATGGCAATAGTGACAGCACACAGTAGAGACGACAGATTGATGAGCTTGATGGACTGAGACTTCTTCATTGATTGTACGAGTGAGTTGTTGAATGACGAACACAGTGGTACAGCTCTCCCAGTCTCTTTATAATCAAACATTGCCGTAGCACAGGGATTACATAAGCAATCTCTGACATGACGAGGCACTACCCCTGAATCGCTCGCTTGTTTTTCTTTGCCTCAAATTTCTCCCCATTCCGTCTTGCTTTCAAGAGCTCGCTATTTATTTTCTTAAAGTTTTCCACGGTCTGAAGATGCTATCACTAACTGGCTGTCACAGCGGGCGCTCCAACATTGGGATCTTGCTCGCCGCATGTGTATTAGAAGCTTTGCTGATCAACAGTTACAGACGAAATTAATACGATTGTGTTGGGCAGTAATTCATTCTGTATTCATTTTCTTGGAGGACCGACGAATACTCGCAACTCAATTCTTTTCCCCTTGTTTCACCTCGTCGCGGATTGGAGCTATGGAAGTCGTCGCGTACGCATCAACCTCACTGCTACGGAATTTCCTCGCACTCACGCCTTTCGCAAACAGCAGATCAAGTTCCTCATAGCTTCGTCCCTGACATTCCGGGAGACGGTAATACGCCCACACCGTGGTGAGTGCCGCGCTTCCACACCAGAAGAAAGCAGTTTTGCCTTTCCAGTCCCACTCCGTCGGATTGATCATGTACGGCTCGAGGATCGCACAGATGATGGCCGTGATGTTGTAGGTGTTCCTTGCTAAGCAAACTGTCTTGGCACGTAGTCTGATTGCTGAAGTCTCGCTGATAATTGCATAGCAGATTGGACCAACTGTCAAAGAATAGCCCACTTGCCAGAGTAGGCAAAGTGCTGCTTGTGCCCAGAGAGCTCCGTCGGACTTCGAAGAGGCCGATACAATACCGATGAGAAGTAAGACAACGGTTAGGAAACCGATTCCAGAGATGTACAGGGTTCGTCGACCGAAATAAGTGAGCAAAAACCACGAACCCACAGTGCCACAAAAAGCCAATGCAGTGTCTCCCAGTCCGACTTTGTATGCATCATTGGGTGACATTCCAGCTTGCTCAAAGAAGTATGTCGGACCATACGCAAACTGAGCGCCGGAGAGCATTTGGCCTGCAAAGGTGACGCAGCAGATTTCGGTTCGCCGAAGATCAATACCCTTGAACAAGTCGAAGTACGAGGTGCCGGACTCGATTTCATTCTCGATCTTGATGGTATGAATCATTTGTGCGACAGTACCGACAATCTCCTCGTCCGATTTATTCGACAACCTCTTCACCATCTGTTTAGCTTCGACATAACGGTCTTGGCGAACCAGCCACCATGGAGATTCTGGGGCCCAAAGAATGGCAATGAAGAGAGGGAGTGGCCATGCCCACTGCACACTGAAAGGGATGCGGTAGCTCCATTCGTTGGGGACATTCAAAAGCCCGACCAAGACCCCGGCCGAAATGAGTTGACCAGTGGCCCAGCAAAGATTCACATACGTTGTGAGATAGCCCCGAAGTGTTAGGGGACAGACTTCCGAGGCATAGGCGGGCCTACAAAAGTCAGATGCTTGTTCCAAAGAAGGATTGCAGCCTCATCTATCTTGATCAATGGAGCGAAGAGAGACGGCACGTACCCAGTGGTTGCAAAAACTCCCCAAGTGAGGCCACATAGGATCTCTCCTAACAACAGGACCTGAACGGTAGGAGCAAAGAAAGTGATGAAGATGAATGCATTCATAAAGAACAGAGACACCAGCATCACGTTCTTATATCCGTAGCGAGCCGCAAAGAATCCATTCAAGAAGCCTCCGATAACAACACCAGCATTGGAACCATTGACGAGACCGACCTGCCAGGGACCAGAGATTTGGTATCCACTTCCTTCGTGGTATTGCCCATATTTTTCTCGGAACGAGGGATAGCCGAAGAATTGTGGCATCAACCCCGTGTCGTATCCTTCCATGATGATTGACAGCGAAATGATCATTGACCAGAAAACCGCTTTTTTATTCTCTCGGAGGGCTTCCAAGGCGGTGGCATTATGCTCGACTGCGGACGCTTGCTTGGCATCTTCAAGGCCATCCCACTTTCCGAGATGTGTTAAAGAGGCACTTCCAGGATGGAAGACTGTGACGTGCTCGGCCTCCATACTCTCAAGATAGGTAATTTCTAAAGCAATGAGTACAATTGATTTCTTCTGAAGGAAATGAACAATCCCAGATCTTGCTTCTGGATCCAACTGCAAACTGATCAAAAAATAGCGAGCTAATCTATAACTTTATAGACACCTGTGAACGACGTGAACGCAAACAGCGAAAAGAGTTTCCCCGCAATAGCTCAGATTCTGGGGAAGTCACAAGCACGAGGGTGGAGTACTTCCCCAGGCGTGGATGGCCACGATCTGCATCGGTGCAGATGTCACCGACGATCTTCTGCCATCGGTACCAATCATCCGCTTCAACATCTGGCATCCCGGAATAAAAGTCATAAGTACTTGCTATGACGGGTCAAAATCGACTCGGAAAATTTGTGCCTGCAACTACCTATTTGGTAAATTATTGAAAGATGGAAATGGTTGAAAGGGTTCCAGGCCGTCACCCGCTATAAATTTAGCGACTATGATACCCCGAAGTTTCAATTTATATCGCAATTTTTTCAGCAAGTCTTCATTATTCGTCGCCATGGAGGTTGATTCCGCTGCCTGTCCGTACCCAAGCTGTCGGTGCTGGACCTAGCTCAAAGAAAGTCCTTCTTTCAGCCTGAATACTTCTACCTTCCAAGTGGAAGCGGGAGCCATTAGCTTCTAAGTTTGGACATCTACGAATGGAACGGATTGATTATACCTAGGTCTAGAAGAATGTGATCATATCCCAGATCCCTTTTCACTTGGGTTTTGGTTTGCTGAATGTGGAAAGTGCTTCCTCAGGTTTGAATTCCCCGCACCATTGCCTGTCGGATGATTTTCAACCGAAAGACCCGAAATAGGAGGGTGAGAAGATGAGTCAAGCGGAATATTCTTAAGATGAGAGCTTGGCATCCAAGTGAATCCCTCTCAGTTCAGTATCCATCATCGAGTTAGAATTTGCGTCTCAGAATTCAAATGGGATAAAATCACTTCGTATCTTTACCCAAGCAATAATCTAGCAACTTGCCACGATGTTCGCCTTTGAGGATACTCGACTTATCTTCCAATATGACTCAGAAATATTATGGATTGAGCCATGGGGGGAAAATGCGCTTCGAGTACGGGTCACTCACGAACCGGCGATGCCTTTGGAAGATTGGGCTCTGAAAGAGACTCCCACCTCGAAAGCATTCGTATCCATAGGCGAGAAAGAGGCTCGAATTACAAATGGAGACATCAGCGCCGTTGTCACACTAAGAGGACAGATCACTATGTTCAATTCCAAAGGTGATACTATTCTAGAAGAATACGACCGAAAACGCCTTGACATCCTTGATCCCAAATGCAGCTCTCTCAACATTTCAGCCCGAGAGTTCAAGCCCATCCTTGGGTCAAGTGGTGCTTACCATTTGACAATGCGTTTTGAATCACTGGACAAGAACGAGAAGATCTTTGGTATGGGACAGTATCAGCAGTCATACCTTGACCTCAAGGGACTCGAGCTTGAGCTGGCCCAACGAAATTCTCAAGCAAGTGTACCGTTCGCGTTATCTTCGCTAGGCTATGGGCTTCTCTGGAACAACCCGGCCATTGGGCGAGCTGTATTTGCGAAAAACATCATGAGCTTTGAAGCTTTGTCCACGAATGTTCTGGACTATTGGATTGTTGCTGGAGAGACTCCGTCTGAAATCGAAGAAGCTTATGCCAAAGTTACAGGCACTGTTCCCATGATGCCTGAGTATGGGCTTGGTTTCTGGCAGTGCAAGCTGAGATATCAAACTCAAGAAGAGCTCTTAGAAGTGGCGAGGGAATATAAGCGTCGAAAGTTGCCTATTGACCTGATCGTTGTTGATTATTTTCACTGGCCAAGACAAGGAGAATGGAAATTTGACCCCACTTACTGGCCCGATCCGGGTGAGCTGAATTTCATCGAAGTCCCGCTTTCGACGACTTCTTCCATCACATCAGATTCCCTTTCAGTACTTCATCTGACTATAAAATCTCAGATAGTATGATCAAAGAGCTTAAGGACATGAATATAGAATTGATGGTCTCAATATGGCCAACAGTAGACAAAGAATCCGAGAACTACAGGGAGATGGTCGAAAAGGGGCTTCTTATTCGACACGACCGCGGCATTCGTACTTCGATGGAAGGACAAGGCAATCCTGTTCATTTCGATGCAACAAATCCTGCTGCACGATCTTTTGTTTGGAGCAAGGTCAAGGGCAACTATTACTCGAAGGGTATGAAAGTCTTCTGGCTAGATGAAGCCGAACCTGAATGTGAGTACCCGACAACACTCGAACTGGTGGCATGGCTGACAATTCTTCAGACTCGATTTACGACTTTGATATTTATCGCTACCATCGAGGGAGCAACCTCTCTATTGGCAATATTTATCCAGTAAGTATATTCCGCTTAATGCAAAATTGGAACTCTGATGTGACCCAGGTTGAATACGCACGCGCCTTCTACGAAGGCATGCAAGCTTCCGGGCAGACTAACATCGTGAACCTCCTCCGCTGCGCCTGGGCCGGCAGTCAGAAGTTCGGAGCTCTTGTCTGGAGCGGCGATATTGCCTCTTCTTGGTCCAGTTTCCGGAGCCAGCTTTGTGCAGGGCTCAACATGGGAATCGCAGGCATTCCTTGGTGGACGACTGATATCGGTGGCTTTCACGGAGGGAATCCCAAGGACGAGGCCTTTAGAGAACTGTTTGTGAGGTGGTTTCAATGGGGTGCTTTTTGTCCGGTCATGAGGTTACATGGGGATAGAGAGCCGAAACAACCGCAACATGGGACGACGGGAGGAGCTTTTTGTAGGTCTGGAGCGCCGAATGAAGTCGTAAGAAAACCTTCTCACCCTCTCACCCTCTCGCATCTAAGGGCTGACTATCAGTTGTCCAGTGGTCCTACGGAGAAGACGTATATAAAATTTGCAAGCAGTATCTTGAGATCCGAGAGACGCTGAGAGATTATACACGGGGATTGATGCGAGCTGCTCATGAGAAAGGGAGTCCAGTGATCCGGCCTCTATTCTACGAATTTCCAAGGGATCTAAAGGCTTGGGAGGTAGAAGACCAGTATATGTACGGTGATAAATACCTCTGTTGTCCCGTCCTTTACCCTGGTCGGAGGAAAATGGCCGTTTATTTGCCCAAAGGAGTCACTTGGAAGTTGTGGGATGGCAAGGAAAAATATGATGGCGGACAGGAGATTGAGGTGGAGTGTCCCATTGAATTTATGCCTGTTTTTGTAAAGCAGTGAATAGGAAGTGGCCATGGTAATGATATTTCTAGATAATGTATGGGAAATATCTTGGACGTTTACTTTCGAACAGGACTTTTGTGTGCTAAAATGTCGACGTGTTGATGAAGTAGAAAGAATTGAAGATTATACATTAAATCCGACAAGCAACCAGCATATCCAAGTCCTCCACAATTCTCTGTTCAGTCAATCCGCCGTCTCATCGTCTTCTCCGGTTTCATTATTCCCTTTGCCCTTCCTAATTTGAACACCCTCAACTTCTAACCTAACATCATCCTATCCTTCAAGCCTCACATTATCCTATGCGACTCGTTCAAACCCAGGCCAATTCCATTGATGATACCCACGCCCTCACCAACCGGTCTCGCACCACCGGCATACATCCAAAGACGGCTAAGCTGTCTAACGGTCTTACCCTCGCACTCCTTAGCGCACTTCCGCATAGCTGAAACGCCATCGCAGCCCATCATCTGATTTCCCATAGATGCACGCTTCTCCGCCTTGCTCATCGGGGCCGCCATCTCAGCGGCTAGAGGCGAAAATATATCCCCGCTAGGAGAGCGGCGTCCAAGGCCCATGAGCTTCAGAGACATAGGCATGGACCCCATGCCCTGGGCTGTAAACTCGCGTTGCTCGGCAGTCTTCATGTCGACGTCGATTTTCTCGTCCAGGATACACATTTTAGTGTTGTAGGTTGGGAAGAGCATATTCATATACTGGGACATCATGAAACCTGAGCGCATTGGAGACATCACCATTGAGTTGAACATGTTGGAGGACATTATGGGCATGGAGTTGATGATGAATTCGCGGCCGCACATGGTGTTGTCGAGCATAGAACGGGTGTGGTGCATTATTCCGCAGCGAGCGAAGAAGTCGGACGACATCGCGTAGTGCTCAATATGCTTGAATTGCAGTGTTAGTTGGCTGGGGCAAAAGAAGATTGGGAGGAACGTACAGGAATTACACGCTCAGTATCTTCCATTCTCTGGCCTTTTGTTGCCATCGTTGCCTTAACTGGTGAAACGAGTGATCCATCTGCGCGAGTAAACGATGGGTTCGGATTCATTGGACTGTTGAGAGTCAAACATGGGTTCGAAAGATGGCTTGCAGCGGAACCAAAAGTGTAGATTTCTAACTTCCCCATCACATCAATGGGCAAATCGGCATGCAAGCGATCGATGGCCATAGACATAATCGAACAGCCGGTGCCATGAGACAAGATAATGACTTTGCGAACAGAGGCGTCGAGGAGACATTCCCGGAGATGGCAATACATCGCTGTTGAAGTAGATCTGTTCATCATCGGCATAACGTTGGAAAGCATCATGCACATCATGTCCATGACCATGCCCATAGTGCGGTTATGAATTCCGGTCATCGGGCGGCAGAATATTTTGGACATTTGCATCAGCTGGGATTGCATCTGGTGGTGGCTGTTGTCGGCTTAGAGCCGTTTGGTATTTTCTTGAGGGGTCTCATACCTTGTCATTGCACCGTTGATGTAGATCCATCTCTCATCCGCATACTGATCCATTTGCTGTCCTTTGCAGGCGCATCTCATAACTTGCTCTCCATTCATGGGCCAGCACATCATCATGATGACGCATGCACACATGCAGCACATGCACATGAATGCTATACCAGGCATTGTGAGGAAGCAAGGTATAGCGACTGCCATCATACACTATTCAGGATCTCGGAGTCAGCGTTACTTCTTCTGAAATGAATTGAGAGTGTCGGTTTGTTCAGGGAAAGAGAGGATAGAAGAGCCACTCCCCAGAGTCCTGAAGCGCTCTCTAATAGAAAGAGAGGAAACCGAATACACGAACCATTTCCATCATGCATAGAGTTATCTGCAAACACATATCCCTCATGTTCGTCATTGAACCGCAAATTTCCATCATCATATCCATAGTCAACATCGATCGCGTCATCTCTGGCAAACTCGTCATGTTTTTGGCCATGATTTTCATGTCCATCATCATTATTTGTATTGGGGACATTCTCTGCATCGTTGGCGATGTACCGCAAGAGCCATCCATCATAGCTGGGATGAATGTTACTGGGGAGCTCGATGAGAGAGGCGTGGGCGAGTAAGACTTCATCGACCCCATCATGCCCTCCTTGGCACTGTGTCGACGAGACAACCAAGGCATTTTCGAAATTAGACGTAGAGGGAGGATTGATGAGCAGAAAGACGGAGGAAAGAAAAGAAGGAAGAGTGGCATGAAACTATAAATAGAGAAAACTAATGGTGCGACGGAAGATCGTCGCGTTATACCAACATTCTTCAGAGTCGCAAGAAATGAAGGGCATGAAATGAGCTTCCATTCCACGACAGGAGATACTCGAGGATCACCAAAACAATGGAACTCCAGTTTTTAAAAAGCGACCTATTTCTCTCACCCAACTGGCGTTCGTATTGCTCATATCCACTCACGAGATCATGACTGGTCTGAAAGGAATGCGGCGATGGTTTATTCGGTGTTGCCGTCCCACGTTATGAGCGTAGGGAAAGGATTTCTGGATTCCCTAGGGTGGCAAGTACCGTTGTACTTCTTCGGAGGTATCACTCCAACTCCACTCGGCGTATCTTGAGTGCGTCGAAACCAGAATTTACTTCCTCCGTGGCCTTCTATCCAAGAACTCTCCGGCAAGCCTAGGCAACACTCTAAAGCCTTGTTAACTTCGAGCAGATCTCGCGACGACTAAAGGTCGAGACTGATCACCAATGCCCTTCAAACTTCTCCACACACTCCCACTCCAACCCATCACTACCCATGAACTTATCACCCTCCACCATCTCACTCCCACTCTTCCCAAATAATTCCTTGGGAACATCGCAACCCCCGATCCCAATAATCGGATCCCAACCCTCTTCTCCTCCCATATATCTCCACCTCTTAATACCAACCTCACTCCCCCTCCTCAGCACACCCTGCGCAAAACCACCAATCCTAACAACCATACCCCTGACGCCTTGTCCTTGCACTTTCACCACCCAGCCCACCTTCTCTCCTAGCGGCCTGATATCCGTCCAACTCTCCTCATAAGCCTCCACCTTTCCCGTCTTCGGATTCACCATTTGACCTCGCTCAACTATCCCTCCTGTATCAAGTGCAATCATATCGCCTTCATCCTTCACTGCTTCTGCGTTCGGAGTAGTGGAATCCACCCAATGTGTCCAGACTGTATGCTCAGGCTTTTCATCTGTGGCGGGTGTAGTGGAGGACGTGCCAGCAAAAGCCCAGTCAATCGTGGTTATTTGGCGAGTCGAGTCGACCGGCATGAGGAGGCGGGTGTCGACGTAGTGTTTGCGCGGGGAGGTCAGGACAAGCGTTCTGGTTGCGGTGGAGTCAGCTTGAGTCTCAATATATATGCAATCATCAGATGAGAAGGGGGATATACTTACGACGTTGGCTCGGAAGGTGGTTCGTCCTGGAGAGTTGTGTTAGTTGAGAAATCACATTGAAGGGGACGCACGCACACCCCATTTGATGTATTTCCGTACTGATATCGAGGCTTTCTCGTTACTCATCATCTTGAGTAACTGTTCTCAATGAATTGAAGCTTGAAATGGAGTCATGAAGGAATGCGGGGTTGACTTCATTGAAGTCTGAAATCCATGTTAGAGCTCCATCAAATGCATATGCGGATTTAGCGTCACATCGCTAAAACTCGCTAAATTTCCAGGGCTCTTCAGGGGGCAAAGCATCTGCTCGGAATGATTTAAAAGGGGTCTTTAAGTCCTAAGTCGCTTCATCTCTTTGCTTCCTTGGGTGCTGGTAATAATTGACACCTTATCTCTTCGATCGCTGTTGCCGTCTACAGTATCCTTTTATTTAGCTCATACTTCAGAAACCCAGTAGCATATCGCTGCTGTTGAGGGTTTCGTTGCAACCTAATTAGTTCCAACTTGGACGGTTGGGGGCCACGTCCAGGTAAGCCCAACGCCCTGCTGCACGAATATCGATCTCTTTGTGAGTGGGAGCCAGCCTGAAGCTGAACTGAATTTACGTAATATCGTAGGGCTGAAATTTTGGAGCCTGGGAATTTTGCTTTCCCCCACACTATCCTCTACTTTTTGTTTTCTTTTTATGTGTCATTTGCCATGATTTACTTCTCTTATGGGAATGGTCTCGGCTTAGGCCAGCCTTATCAAGGCGCAAATGGAGCTACCCCTTTATGCTAAGCATCTGTCTGCTTCCTTAAAGCATGGTGTTAGGAAGAGATAGGATCAATTTCCACTCATGCAAATGCATTGGAAAAAGTCAAGATGTCGTCCAGCTTCGACCAGTTGTCTGATCGGTACCGCAAACTGGTTGAGAGCCATACAGAGACTTGGCCAGGGTACAAAACACTATGCCGGTTCCTAAGTGTCAGACAAGAGCAATATCAACAGCCAGTTCAGATCACCAGTATCTCGATTACGAAGGAGTCTTCAGGAGGAAGTGGGTTGAAGATCGACTTTAGGGAATATGAAGGCACTTCTAGTATAGAGGAAGAGCTTCGTTCTCCATTAAATTCGAAAGGTTCCTGCCGTTTATTCGTCGTTGAGAATATTTGTCCCAGCACCATGTCTCTCTTGGGAGAAAGTTTGACATCGATCCGCAATTCTTCGCAGACCATCTCAACAGTACTTCCTGGTATCGCATTGTAAATGTCAAGGATCGTCTGACAGCGCTTCCTTCGATCCAGAAATTACAGGACTTTATACAATTACGATTCATCGAGATTCGAACAATCTTGAACAAGTCAAATTCCTCGAGCGATGCAGGTGCTACAGAGAAGGAGGTTGACGTGACTACAGATGCCTCTTCGGATGCCAAGAGCTTCATTGACCCCGATGAAACGACAACCAGAATCCCTCGGAAGGCTGGGAAGCTCATACCGAGAAGCCGAGAAGATTACATCTTTGAGTCGCTTCTTTGCACACGTCAAGTGGTATCTGTGTGGTTCCAAGAAAATAACTCTGGAGAAGGTGGATGGATTGGTATGTATCATGTTATCTGTGACATGATCAAGGTAATTAATACTTCACCAGGGATTGTACTACTCGACCCACCATTTAAGGTGCCACCGGGAGACTCCGCCTTGGAACCTTCGGAATATCGAAGCTTTCGAAGTCGTCCCAGCTTAGGGAGCCCTTCAACCCAAGTCCCAGAGAGACGAGAATCAAACCACAAAACATTAATCGAACACATACGGACAAGATTTGAAGGCAGCCAAAGTCTCCTTGCAGTAGCAAAAGTCGAGCCATTTTTCATTTTGGGAGACTTATATCGCCTCGTCGCATCCAACTGGATCGTGGTCAATGAATACCTTAACAGAGAGCTATCAACAATTGAGTACATCCTCGAAAAGGAAGAGCCTAGTTTTCGAAGTCTCGAGATTTATCTCAAAGAAATCTACGTCTACCGTCGACGCTGCACAAAGTATCACGAGCTCATCACGGAAGCGAAAAGTCAGTGCAATCGGCGAGGCCAGAAATGCTGGCCGCGTGATATTGGATCGGATCTCGCTGTTGAGAATGGCAAATACTTGGAGGAAGACTTCATCTATCTTCAGGCTAAGACCATGGGAACGTTGCAGAGGATACAGAAGAACATTAATCTGTTGACTGCACTAGTGGCAATTGGTGAAGGCAAGCAGGGACTTGAAGAGAATCATGGCATTGTGCGACTCAGTCTCCTTGCGACTGTCTTCCTTCCGTTCTCGACCGTTGCTAGCATCTTGGGAATGCAGGGCAGCTATGCCCCGGGCGCCAATAGGTTTTGGTTATTTTGGGCTGTCGCCATACCACTCACCGCACTGATTGTGGCATTATTTGTCTTGTATGAAGGTTTTAGAAAGCCAGTGTTTCGTCGGTTACGAAGCCTTTGGAATTTGTGGACTAGAACGAGGAACAAGATAGTCCACGAAGAGTGAAAGGCCTTGCGCTAGACCAGGGGGCCGATTGACAGAGCTCATTCAGGTGCAACTGCTTCGTCTTATCACCCTATTGGTAATTTGATCGAAGTTCAATCACCTGCCTAAATGTTAAATTTAATTGTGAACAGTTAAAAATGTGGGATGTAAGAGAAAGTAGTAACTTGGTATCATGATTATATACAGTAGTAGAGAGGAGAGGGGGGACTTAAGACAGCATCAATCGTCAAGGCATCCGTAAACCCAAAATGAGGAGAACCTGAATACCCGAGAAACTGTCCGAAATCCTAAGGAAGACCCTCCATCCAAGGAAACGCTCAAAACACCGACTAGATGAAAGGGCGAAAGTTTCGACCCGTTCTTGAGATCGTCTCTCTTCAGTTGTTGTTGGCCTGCTCCCTCACAGATGCTCCAGAAGCTCTGTACCAAACATCACCACCCCATCTCATCATTCTCTCCACAGCTGCGGTTGGTGTAACCGCTGGTCGAACATCGAGATAGAAGACAGGTTCTCCATTTGGCTCCGGAGCGCCGGAGTAGTAATCGATCACATATCTAATTTCCTTCTTCTGTCCGTTGTATTCTCTCAGGACATACCAATCGTGGCGATCAAAAGGCGGCTCCGTTCTGCAAATCAATTAACGTCTTCAACTCAATTATTCGGGACTGGAGGGAAGACATACCCAAAATAACTGGGGTAAACCCGACCCATTAGCTGAATCAAGGCTGCCTTCGGTGTCATATCCTTTGGGCGTCCCATAAAACGAATCAGTTTCGGCTGTGCGACCTCTTCCTCGTTTGCTCCCTGATCAAGATTTGCGCCTGCCATACTGCCTTCCTCTCCTCTCTTGCACATCTCCCAACCCTTGCTCAATCCCCGTCCAAATCTCCGCTCCCATTCCACGATCTCCGCCCATGCGCCCTCATTGAGGAAGTTGTGCACGGAAACCATACTCTCCACGGCTGTAGCATCAACTTCCCCACCTTTTCGTAGAAGAGCGTTGTACATTTGCTGTGGTGAAGGATACTCCCAGTTGCCTTCCCCGGATCCCTTTGGAATGGAAGAAGGCTCTCGCTCGGTAGGTAAGACGACGGTTTGTTGGGGCGCTCGTTCTTGGGAGAGGTTGTTGTACATATAGTTTAGAGGGTTGTACTTGGAGTATTTGGATGTCGATGTGGTGGTTTCGGCGGATGAGAGGTTGGCGGGTGTGTAGGGGCAAGCTGATTCTGCTGGAGGAGTTGGAGGTTTGGCTACAGTGGCGGTAGCGCCGCCTTGATGCATTGGACATGCTGGCTATGGTTCTGTAAGATTGGGAATCCAAAAAAGATTGATGAATACGTACTGGTGGTGATACAGAAGTATCTCTAGGAATGGCGTGAGGAGCGCTTCGCGCATTCACAATGGACACATCGGAGTCTGCCCAAAACCAACCCATATTGTTGCTGATTGCTGATTGGAAAACAACAATTGCGAAAATGTAGAGTATCAAGGGAGGGTAGAGAAAATAGTTTGCTGTGAAATTTTTGGACTCAGGACAAGGCTGAAAGTCTTTATCTTCGCGTCATTGAAGGAGAGGAGGCGATCAAAAATTAGAGATTGGATGCTTTTCTGCCATTGGATCTGGATCCCGGACCTTTCCTTCCGCTTACACAGACTTCCAGCGACATTTTAAGTCAGGATATCCAGACCTGACTATAAGTATATATTTGTTCAAATCATATCAAATCCTGTCAATTAGTAGGATCTCAATAAAGAGACCTGAATTCTATCCTAGAAACCTGTAGCCTCCCTAGCAAAAATATCCCAGATTTTATGCAAGTGTGCTTGAGTGCACTAAGTTTGTTCTCCTTGGAGCTTGACGTCACCCAAAAGAGCAAGAGCAGCCGGGGTTCCAGAATCACGAGCTTGCGACTGATGAGCCCAACAACAACGCTGAACCAAAATCAATGGAGAAACGGTAGCATCTACCACCCCGATTGAGTGATTGACGAAGCCATCTTCAAAGGAAGATGAGGTCGGCCTTGACCATAGGCCGTCTATGCCTTCGTCACGCACCAAGAATTCGCCCTTGCCCTCAAAGCCGCGTCCAGCTCGCGCCGAGACGATTCTATGGGAATGGAGGAAAGAGCCACTTTCGCGCACCACCCCGGAGTAAGGGGTTGTTGTTTGCTGCGGCCGTGAGTCTGAGTCCAGCTGCTTTTGTGCAGCTCTCAGAGACAGACAATGGAGGTACGGAATTGACAGCAGAGGGGCGAATGTTGGAGGCGTCGAGGGAAGAGATCAAGAAGAACGTTGCAGATGATGTGCATGGGGTTCAACGGCTGAAAGAGAGCATTATCTACTTCGCAGATGTGTATATTTGGGAGCCCATTTGTACTGGGTTGCGATTCCTGCATTTGGTGGTCATCTTTGTGCCAGTCATGGTGACTGTGCCTGCTTTATGGATTGGGACGAGGGATCCTAAGAGGGATAATGAAAGATCAGGGACTATTTGGTGGTATTGGTTTTTGGTGAAGTCAATGGAGAGGGCTGGGCCTGCATTTATTAAGGTACGAAGCCTGGAATATATGGATTGGCCAATACTGACAATATGCAGCTTGGACAATGGGCGGCTTCTCGATCAGATATCTTCCCAACAGAGATGTGTGAAATTATGTCTGCTCTCCACTCCAATGCGCCGGCCCATTCTCTCCACGAAACCAAGCGGATTATACGACGAGCATTCGACGGCCGAGACTTTGAGGATATCTTCGAGGAATTCCAGGAGAAGCCTCTGGGAGTGGGAGCTATTGCACAAGTATACAAAGCCAAGTTAAAGCCCGACTTGGCTGTTCCGGGAGATCCAGATTTAGAGGAACCTCTAAATTTGCGGAGAAACATGAGGAAGAACGTCGATACCCTGATCAAAAGTACTCCGCACCGAGTACCTTCCTCATATGTTGCAATTAAAGTCCTTCATCCGGGTGTGGAAAGGATGGTCAGGAGGGACTTGCGAATAATGGGCTTCTTTGCATCGCTACTCAATGCCATCCCGACAATCGAGTGGCTGTCGTTACCAGATGAAGTTCAACAGTTCGGAGAGATGATGCGCCTGCAACTCGATCTCCGAATCGAAGCTGCAAACTTGTCAATCTTCCGTAAGAACTTCAAGGAAAGAACCACAGCTTGGTTCCCGTACCCGTACACTGCGTTTACTACACGCCAGGTGCTAGTGGAGGAGTTCGCTCAGGGAATCCCATTGTCAGATTTCATGGAAAACGGTGGAGGTGTATTCCAGCAAGAAATCGCTGATGAAGGACTCGACGCCTTCCTGCGGATGCTACTCTTGGACAACTTCGTACACGCAGACCTGCATCCTGGGAATATCATGGTTCGGTTCTACCAATCGTCCAAGCCGCATCTTCCCTTTAGTAAACACAAGGATGAAGATCCAAAGTCGCAGCCAGATGTCACAGAACAAGTTCTCGCACGACTGCGACCTTATCGACATAAAAAGGATACCAAAGCATGGGAAGCGGAGCTTCAGAAAATCGATCATGAGGGCTTCCGACCGCAGTTGATCTTCATCGATACCGGTTTGGTGACAGAACTCAATGCCACGAATCGAACGAATTTCCTTGATCTATTCAAGGCAGTTGCTGAGTTCGACGGGTATAAAGCTGGGCACCTCATGTGTGAACGCTGTCGGCAACCAGATGCGGTGATCGATGAAGAGATATTTGCGCTGAAAATGCAGCATCTGGTACTCGGTGTCAAGTCTCGCACTCTTGCATTGGGCAATATGAAGATTGGAGATATCCTAAATGAAGTTCTGGGCATGGTCAGACAACATCATGTCAGGTTGGAAGGGGATTTCGTGAATGTGGTCATCAGCATTCTGTTGCTTGAGGGCATTGGACGTGCCTTGAATCCGGACATCGATCTCCTATCCAGCGCACTACCTATTTTGAGACAACTTGGAGCGCAAAGTGGTAGCGGCATGCTGAGAGAAGGGGACTTCTCTATGCTCAAAGTGTGGGCTGGGCTGGAGGCGAGGAAGTTCTTGCAGGCTAGTATTGAAGATGTGAGTGCCTCTTTCCCCGGATTGTGCTTATGACGCTGATAATTTGCAGGTTGAACGATGTGTTAAATACGATTTGTTATCGCCGAATGTATAGAGGCTGGCGTTCGAGACGAAGACATACCAGCATTGGGCGGCGTTTGTGGCGGGTATAAAGGGAAGCATTTTCTCCTCTGTCATTTGACAAAAGACCTTAGATGGCCTAAAATAGAGCAGCATGCATCTATGATCGTTTGGTCGGTTTGAGTGATTGCCCAAGCTCCGCTTTTACTGAAGTGAACTTGATGCCCCAATGAGTTCAGCCACGTGAGTGAATCTCTTCACATCCAACCTCGACTCATCACCCATCCCATTACACAACAAAACAATCATCGTGCTTTGAACTCTTAAAGGCACTGGAAACTGTCAAGTCATTGCGTCTTATTCATTCAGATTCGAGAATATTGTTTCATCCGACTTGATTCTTTGCTGTTGGTCTAGAAGCAAGCAGCCTCACCCCACGTCACCATTAACTTACGGCAGAGAAGAGAATATCGCCGCCCTCGAGACACTGGTCAAGTCTCGAATCTTACGTACCAACAAGCTCATTGAATTCCTACAGCACAGGTCAACTCGAACCCTAAGCACAATGTCGGGCTTCATATTTCCGTTTAGTTCTCCATCACCCCCCGACACTCCTAACCCGACCACAGACCCCGTCACCTCTCCAGATCTTCCCCAAAGCCCCAATCCGGAAACACTCCCTATCCGCAACAATCCCTTCAATTATCTCGTCACAGTCAAACAATCCACCAGTGAAATAAACTCCTTCCAAACCGCCGCAACACCCCAACAGTCGACCGCCGCTCGTCGAAACACAAACCCTTCGAGAATGATGCCCACATGACCTTCCCGACACCTCCAGCAAAGGTTCATGCGAGAGAGAGAACTAACTCTGCATTCGAAAACTCCAATGGCCGGCTGCTAGCAAGTACCAACCCATTCTCCGACGATCATGCTCTCGACTATACCCCGCCTCCAAAACCATGGATCACAGGCCGTGGCCACAAAGCAAGCGAGACAAGCAGCATCAAGTCATCGTCAACCTTCCACCCGGCAACTCCAGCTGCGCTCCCAAATCCATACCCACACCGCGGAATCCCCAAGAAGTCCCAGGTCTCCCTCATCAGCACCCGTCGCGATACCGCACACTCTCACAACCGCGAAATTCGCCTTAACGAAGCTCCTAAACGATATGAGAAGAAGTTAGCACTTGAGAGAGCAAAAGATGAGGTTCGGCGTTTAGACCTTTCTGCATCCGCGTCCCGTCTGTCACTCCCAGCAAATAAAACATTGGCATCTAGGATCAAGGAATATAATAACCCCGTTTGGAAGTTGTTGCTTAGGAATGCCTTCTTCTGGTGCACTTTGCTGCTTTTCCAGGCGGGGATAGTTAGTATGGCCGGTGCGTTTACGGTAATCCTTATGGATAAGCAAGCTGGCGCCAAGATTGACATTGGCACTGGAACGGTGTTTTGGCTTGTATGCTCGGTGGCCGCATCGTTGATTGGAGCTGTTGGTATGATCATCATGTGTGTGAGAAAGGGCAACGCGTGCTTAGGAGCTCAAGATAAGTTGGGCTTCAACGAGATCCGCGATCTTCGGGAAGGAGATGTTGAGATGGGGTGTGGAGGCAGCCTTCTGTATCTCGGTGTTGGAGAGCGGGATGATGGGAGTGTGCTTGGTGGATCTTCTGTGCGTGAGGACAACAGTGTTCGACGTGGCCGATACAGAGATGGTACGGCAAGTATTTCTAAACATGCTTTCAAGGATCCGATATGGAAAGACCTCTATCTCACACCTACACCTTCTCGATTTGGCAGGAGTGCAGGACGTCCCGAGCCACGCGCTCGCTCAAAATTGCTATACGATGCTCTTTCAGCCGAAGATCACCAAGATCCGGATATTGGTACGCAGAGACTCAAGCCTGCCCATCGTATCCGCGTCTCGGGTGGAGAGGGCGAGATTCCAACGAGAGATGGTGCAAAGAGTCGAATGGGATTTAGGAGAGACAGAGATGGTGACACGGATTACCATTCTATGGAAACGTCGAAGAAATCAATGCAGTCGGAGGAGATGTTCAATAATTGGACCGATGCCGTGGGTAAAGAGATTCGTACTTGGAGCCCATTAGACAGATTGGGACGAGTGTTGAGTGGTGCTAAGCCCACAACCGGTGCGAAGCCTAAGCAATCAAAGCCCAAGGAGGATGAGGAAATGGAGATGGTTGATTTGGGCGGTGCGGACGATGAAGCTAAGCCGGAGGGTGCGAAGGAGGGAAAGGCGGGAAAGGGTATTAAGTGGGTTTGCGAGCAGGTGGCTGAGTATCATGGCGTGTGGTCTCCAGAGATCATTCAACAGCGGATGAAGAAGCGTCAGGAGGAAAAGGAGAAAGAGAGCTTGAAGCAATTGCAAGCAGAGAAGACGAAGGTGCAAGGTGTCAATGTGCGTGAGCGAGCTAAACAATTTGAGGGCGGGGGTCAGAGAGCACGGGATAATGGTCTATTTACTGTTGGTGAGGAGTTGGAGGACTGATGCAGTCACTCGAGCATGGAGTTGGGGATTAGTTTCAGTTTGTTTGAGTTTCAGAAGCAAGACAGGATCGTTCATTACAGAAGCTATCAGGGTATTCGCGATTATAAAGTAAGAGCTTGCGGCGTTGCTCTCCGCACACTTGCAAACCCAACAAACTCGGCTTACACAATGCCTTATAACACCATGACCACTTGATCAAATTTAATTATGGAAAACCAGAACTATTTAAAAGTATCAAGCGCACAATTATTAATCCCAATTGTATTTTTGGGATTTTATTTGCAGGTGTGCGGAGAGCAACGCCGCAAGCTCTTAGTAATTCATCTCTTCATGTCTCAAACATGCAAATCTACAACTAGAAAGCGCGATCATTCCTCCTTCTATTCTCGCGCTGTCGCTTCTCTTTCGCAGCTGCCTTGCGCCGTTTCTTCCATGCCCGATTCGTCTCGCCCCTATTCTCGTAGAACCATTTTTGGAAATCACTCTCGGCCTCACTGGTTTTGGCTTCTGTAGTTTTGGCAGGTGATCCTTTGCGGATTGGAGAGCTGACTTCTTCGTCATCTTCAACCTCATCATCGTCGGTAGGCCAAATGAATCGTTTGTTCGCATGTGCTGTATCTGGTGTTGGAGCTGCACTGCGGATTCCGCGGAACTCGAAGTCTTTTTGAGTGAAAGGAGTCAAGGGAACTTGATCGCGTGATTCTTCCTCCAGATCTTCGTTTCCGTCTGCACCAAAGAAACTGAATGATGATGCGGTGGGTTTTGGGAGTGCACCAAGGGTGTCGGGGCGAGGTCGCTTGTACAGTGCTTCTAACGGATGGGTTTCGCCTGTGATGGTTGTTGACGTTACTCCCGAATCGGGGATTTTGACGCTCAGTCCGGAAGGTGGTCCTGAAGATGATTGTGGACGTGATGTTGAGATGGGAGGTAAAGTGGTCTTTTTCAGAGTTTTTGCCGCTGGCTCTGAGGATTTGGCGTCAGATTCACCTTCTGATGATAGAGCTTCGGACTCGGATTCTTCCTCGGAGGATGATCCAGAACTTGACGTTGGAGAATCTTCCTTCAGGTCTTGAGTAATTTGCGAACTTGTGTCCAATTCCACAGTCCCTGATTCTGCTGGCTCTTCTTCTGACGAACTCGACATCTCTGAGTCCTCACCCTCCGAATTGCTTGACACATCCGAACTCTCATCCTCCTGCCTGCTGACCACGGTCTCTACCTTCTCCGCTGGCTTCTGTAGTATTTTGGGCTTCTGTTCATTCCGAGTCGCCTCCTCAACCACATGCCCATCCTCATCAACCCACCCTTTCCCCTCCACAAACTCTGCAGAACTCTTTGTCTTCTTAGAGCCTGCAGGACCCCTCAGAAAGGTCGCATGCTTCGTAGTCTTCGCGAACTCATGCACAACCGTCCCCTTATCAGCCTTGCGCTTCTTGTTATCCGGCTTTCCCTCCTTCTTTTCGATATTTGCCGCAACATTGGGAGGCAAGACCGTCTTGAATAAACATTCTGGACCCGTAGTGTATTTCGACTTGACTACCGATTTCTTCCCGTCCTTATCCTTGTGCTTACCTTTCTTGCTGATCGCAGCAGTAGGCGTAGTCCATCCTCTCTTCACACTCCTATCCCCAATCTCGACAGCAGGAATTGTCTCTTGTCCTCTCTTTCTCTTCTTCGAGTCCTTCATTTCCTTCTGCCTCTTCGGCTTTGGCGCTTCTGCATCCTCCAAAACAAATTCCTTCTTCGGTCTTGCAGCATCGATCTTGATTTTGGTGCCCTTCAATATCGAACCATTCAACTTCTTCTTAATCTTATCCGCGTCCATCTTGGGTAAGTCGACGTATCCGTAAGCCTTCTCGGGGAAGGTATCCAATGTGTGGTAGGAAATGTTGCGGGCGTTTGGGAGGATTGATGGAGGGAGGATAGCGTTTATGAGGGTCGGATTGAAGGGCGTTATATGGAGTCTGGTGTATTCTGTCGGGGCAGGTGAAGAATCTGCCATGTCACAGTCATGTCGTGTGACAGCCTTGTTGTCGTGAGGTAGTGAGCTTGGAGAAGTTTTGAGTTTTGTCGGGTAAAGTACGGAAGATTGTCCGCGACTTGGATAGACGGAATTGTAGGGACTTCAGAAGAGGATTTTCCAAAGCAACTTCAACGCATGTACTCTAGTAAAAAAGATGCTTGAAGTGTCGTTAGCTCCCTAAACCAATTTTATAAAGCTTCTTTGTATATGGTTAACTTCCGCTACAGTGTGAGTATTTCTGTCAAAGGCCTGGTCGTGTTGTCACGGGTGAGTGAGTCGATTTTCAAGAACAGCTTTCAAACACACGTATGGAGCTAAATAAGCAACTTTCTTATCAAGTCTTATCAAACAGGGCGCTTGGGTACGTCTGCAAAAACGACCTGACTCTAGAATTCATCACTAACATTATCATAGTCTAGGGGTGTAAGTACTATTGAATTCTACTCCCACATCGTCTAACAACATATTCAGATGATTTTCGTTTCGCATATCATAAATGATATAGTTTATGAAAGGTCGTGGGTTCAATTCCCACAGCGTCCAGCTATTTTTTGCACTCTTCTTCTTTTTGCCAAAGCTTTCAAATTGACCGAATCACATTTTATTTTCTGAGCTTCAGGAAGCCACACCTCAATTTCTTCCTTCAAGATTACCCTTTTCGAGGCTTGTTACTTACCCTGCACAAAATTGATTATTTCCAGGTCAACGATGCCTCGAGAACTTCCATCTACTAATTCGGTCTCTTCGCCGTACCTCAACATCTAGAATTAAACACTTCTCGATGAGTTTAAATGTTGACCCTTAAAAGTCTGCGTTTATCTTCACTTCCGACAGAAAAATTTGCAGGTCACGTGGTTCATTTTACACCCACCACATGGGAAACGTCCAAACCAGACGATCACCCTCCCCCTTCCTTTCCCTTTCTGCCCTATGCTGTCGTTTTGAAATCGACCTTGTCGATTCCTATATACCGTAAATAGACGAAGTTAATTCATTCTATGGAATTGGCCTCTCGCATGCTGTCATCGTAGTTCTCGATGAGATGGCCGTCTAAGCCTTTGAAAAAACTATTTCAACCAGGTTTAATTTCTTTCCTCTGCATGGCAAGCCGCTAAGCCTCCAGCTTCCCTGATTCAGTGATGATAGCGTTCTAAGTCCTCTCTAATGCTTCGATTACAGTAAGTCAGTGACATGGGAGTCGCCGTTTTGAGTCGCCCGTCAGGCGTTATTAACCATAGTTGAAAGCTCCATTGAGTTTTACGTCACTGACCATGGTTAACAAGCTTGCAAAATTGCATCAGCGTCGCTCTTTACTAGCAGTGCTGAACGCAGATAGGGATCTAGTAATAGCATGCGATAGCTCTTCTTGCACAAGCAGTTGCCCATGAAATGTTTCACGGCGACATCACTAGCAGGCGGTGAGATGCGCTTGTATAGCGTCAATTACGTAAATTGACATGGCTAGCGATGAATTCTAAAGCTGCAGGTAGCACAAGATGACCCCATCGCAATAGATAAAAGCTACTAATCGAGGGCCACGATGGCGCCACTAGATCTCACTCCCGACCTGGTTCCAGACCTCTCTCTCCCAAAGCTAAGCAAATAGACCACCGGATCTCTCAACGTACTTAAAATAATAAAGTGAGATAATCCTAGAGTTAATATCGACCAATCCACAAATATTTCCTGCTGTGCGCTCATGCCAGCGGAAATCTCTCGAACGCCGCCTTCAACAGATTTCTGCACATCAACGCGTCGGCATATACTGTGTGGCGAAGCTTGATCAAGGGATCACCAGGGTACAGCAGCTCATGTATGTGGCTTAACTTGTGTCCAAAGAGACCAGGCAAGATCTTTTCCACAAGGTGAGGGTCGAGAGGACATTCTGAGGACTTGGAAGAACATGTTGGAGGTCTGGTGGGGCGATTGCTTGGAGGTGACGATAATCGAACTGACCAAGGGAATGCTCAAACCACAAAGATGACTTTGACATGCCTTTTTGCTGAAGTTTCAATAGCAGAGTTCGAGGATCAAGACCATCCATCGGCCTTGGCTTTGGTAGACCATATGATTTGAGAACGGTGAGATAAGACCTCAATTGTGTCGACTCGGCTCCTTGAAGAGTTCTCTGGAAGTACTCAGCGACAGTGCAACCATGATCAATGAACTCTTCGAGAACTTTGGCGCCATCGTAAGTCACGATGCCGACCTCGTGCGGGTGTGCTCGACGAACATGTTCAGTCAGCTCAAAATGTGTGTGGCTTCCCTCATACTTGCAATCCAGGACCTGGCAAAGAAATTCTGGTGCTCTATAGGTCCTTTGAACAACACCAGCCATAATGAGAGACATGGGTTGACGGAAGCTTACCTAGCGTGCTGGTTGAGAGTTGAGGTTGACGAGAACGCCTTATTGCAACCGCTCTCTGAACACTTGTACGTCTTTGGACCGTGCGCTCAACGTTGACGCTTGTTGTATTTTGAGTTGGGGATATTACAAGAGCAATGCGGACATCTTCTGCGAGGTCTGTTGTCGACAGCAGGAAGAGGCACTAAAGTGTGTATCAGTAAGCTGAACTAGATGTTGAAGTGAACGCGGCTGACTCTTTTCAACATGTGAAATGGCTCACTGTCGCCTTACCTCGAGAACTTGTACAGACGCGTTGAATAGGAAGCTTGTCAACCAAGGCCAACAACTCGACGTCGTCGACTAGAAATAGCAAGCATCAAGAAGTCCCATCAGAGTTGCGTACGAGGGAGAGGAAGATCTCTGAAGATGTGTGCAGGAAGTGCCATGATCAAATCAGAAAAGAGGAAGAAGTTGTTTTAAAAAAAAAGTGGTGGGCAAGTTCAAAACCGGGAACGGTGCCGAAAAAAGTCGTGTGTCTGCATTTTGCCTTTGTTGGAACGTGACACCTGAGTCATAACCCACTTGGCACTTTTGCCTAGGGTATAAGTCACTACGCTGTATATATAGCCCTTGGGTCACTACTCTCTAAATGTCAAGCTGCTTTCACATCTTACAATTATGACCTCGCAACAGCCTTCCCTACCTTACACCTCAAGATGAAGACCAGAGCCTCGCCAGGGCTTGATGCCTCGAAACCACTCATCTCATCTCTTGAAGGCGAAATTGCGTCCAGTTGAAAACTCATCAGTACTCCATCTGACAGATCGTTGGCCCATTTTGGTTTGCATCTTCTAGCAGAGGTCGCCGCTTCTCGAAGGCTCTCTTTAGACTTTTCTGTGAGAGTCCTGAATAGAGCACTGGAGATGTCGAACGTATGCGAAAAAGGCTTGAAGCGACGTCTTTCGCAGACGTCTTCTTTTCCTAAAATCGACGATTTCCCACACCTCCCCTTTATTTTTTGAGTAACGCGCTCTAGGAGATGCATGCTGGGTATAGAATGTTGGCCCATTTCGGCACCGTCGTTTTGTATGTTCTGGTTTGATATAGAATGTTGGCCCATTTCGACATCGTCTTTTTGTAGTCAGGCGGTGCTGTTCGGCCCCTATGCTACGGGGGGTTTTTAACTTGGGAGAATTCTGCTCATTACACTTCTAAGAATGTCACCGTTGTAAGTAACATGCGAAAGGGTATGATTTTCGTTTCGCATATCATAAAAGATATAGTCTATGAAAGGTCGTGGGTTCAATTCCCACAGCGTCCATTTGTCTTTTGCTTTTTGAGAGGTTGGATATTGTAATTTTGGGGGGGGGGCAAATATTTTGAGGTTTTGGTGTACCCGAAGCCAGTGTAGGCAGGCCATTGGTTCATACCCGAAACCTAAGATGAGTTTAGGGCTCTATCACACGATGTCCTCCAGAATCATGGCCAGCCATCTACGACAAGGTTCTCTGTGTTGTTATGAGAACCATAATACTGAGGTGCATATGGCGCTAGTCCAAAATAGGCTTCGTAAGCTTCAATTCAAAATCT